>JBBPUG010000931.1:0-13775 GCA_038094535.1 Tubosaeta aff. alveolata | reverse complement strand
ATACGATGGGTACTCTGTGCGTGTTCAATCACGTGACGTGACATTGACCGTGACCGGTGCCGCAGACAGAGAAGCTGTCTCCTAAGATAGGCGACTCTGTCCTAATGGGGAAACAGTAGTGGCTAGAGCCAAGATACAAGTCAAAATAAATGACAACACAGTAAACGAATGACCGGGAAGGTTTGGACCCATCTTACTCCTGACACACCTCGGATGGACCCGCCTAGTATGTCACCTTCTCCTCTGCGTCGAGTTTTTCTGACATGCTGCCACTTGCATTTGACCTAAACTAGACTCGTGAACGATGTCGATCCTCAGATTCAAGGACAGGCCGTATGCGTTCTTCGGAACCTCGCCGAGGACGAAGAGGGGATCGCCCTCATTTACGGTTCGATGGGCGAGGATCCCGTCGCGGCGTGCATCTCGGCGGGCCTTGACCGTTCCAGCGAACCCGTGACGCACGAGGTATGTCCCCATCGTTTCACTACCACACACGCCGACATAAAGACCGCCTACTTTCTCCACTTGTGTGATTGGACGAGATCGGGCGGGTGTTGGGACGAGACACCAGATCTGTTCAGAGGACGACAAGGATGCGGCGGCGGCGAGGTGGATGCTGGACTTGATGGATACGTGCGTGATTGGAGCCTTGCTTTGATTGTGGGCCTGCTTTCCGCGTGTCTTCATAGTAGGCAGAGTGTAGCGGCGCTGGTTATGTCTAGTGAATAAAAACATTCTATTTCATTCACTTAACATGAAAACGCAAACAAGGTGGACGACATAGGTTAGAGACATCTACCACGCGAATCTCAAGAACGGTCGAAAAATAAATACAAGTACCAACCCACCAGGGGCTTAGGCCAAACTTCTACTGTCGGAATGACCTGGTTATGCACGGTCCCCAGAAGGTGCCCCGCGCACCTGATGCTGGAGCTCGAAAATGTGCTTGTCCGATAGGCGGTACTTACTAATCAGCTCCTTGATCTTGTCCAGTACCTCGTCCCGCTTCCCAGGCGCGATCGCGAGATGCACTGGAAATCCACTGACGTCCGTGTGCACATCGCGCCGATACGTCTCCTCGTAGACCTTCATGGCGATGCCGATCGCCTCCTCCGAGGCGTCCTCCTTGACGGCCGTGACGAAGAAGAGGACCTGCATGACGCAGGTCAGGTCTATGATGTAGGCCATGAACTTCCTGACGATGTCCTGGCTGCGAGGGCATGTGAGCAGCGAGAGCGTCCGAGGACGGCGCGACGTACGAGGCTATGTACATGTGGTGTGCCACCTTGCCGAGCAAGATGGCGCCCGCGACGGGGGCAACGATGGGGAGAGCGGGGCTGGCGACAGCCGCCAAGCCACCGACGACGACCACGAGCCCTGCGACCACGGAGACGATAGATTATCTGAACATGAGCGACGCGTTCACAAAAGGGCCGCCAGATCGCTCACAGGGCTGTCAACCTACTGCGGGGATCTTCGGTCCCCCCGGCGCTCGGGCTAGGCGGCGTGAGCAATCCTTTCTTAAAGGCTTCGCCCTGGAGGCTCTATTGTGTGACAGCCTTGCTAAATGTCATCGCAAAAAAACGAGGTGATAACACATACATGTGGCTCTTTGAAGTTCCAAACTGTGATGATGTCGTCGTGGAGTACGTCCAGACATTCTGTTATCGTGTGCCCTTTAAAGTTCGGACTCGCCTTGAGCGCCTTCCAGTACCCTAACGACCATCCTTAGTGACCGGCACATGTACCTATACAGATCTGGCTCACTTCTTTCCCCGATATAACATGAGGAGGAAGTCAGGAAGAACAAGCCAAAACATACTTACGCTATTGTCGCTTCGATCTTGAGCGCAATATTCACTCGCTGCGCGATCGCAGCGAGATAATGCGGCGCCTCATCTTTGACGTAAGAGCGGACATTTTTTTCACAGGTTACCAACAGGCTCTGAGGCCGCACTCGCGAGCTTGCTCCGCACAAACGCAATCCATGCGATTATTCGTGCCTTGGCCAGCTCCCAGTCCCCCGCCGCAGTCACACTCAAGTCTGCCCTAGCACGTGCATTGCGTGTGCTTGCTAGCGCCATCATCGAGGTGACTGGCCCCACTCTGGGTCCGATCCGCACATACTCTGCCCCGTTCCGATCGGTTGCAGGAGCTCGAAAATGTCCTCACCTGAAAGGCAATACTTGCCAATTAATTCCTTGATCTTGTACTGCACCTTGTCCTGTTTCCCGGGCGCGAACACGAACGTGAGACCCACAGGAAAACTGTTGACTTCGGTGTGCACATCGCGCCGATATGTAGCCTGGTATACCTTCATTGCGACGCCAACAGCCACGTCAGAGACGCCCTTGACGGCCGTGAGGGAGAGCATCTGCATAACGCAGGTAAGGTCTATGATATAAGCCATGTACAACTTGACGATGTTTTGGCTGCATGAGACAAAAAGGAAGCGTGAGCAGCGAGATCGTGCAAGGACAGAACGACGTACGGAGCTTGGTTCATGGAGCGTGCCACCAGGTCGGGCATCTTGAACAATCCTTCTCTGAAGGATTCGCCGCGGAGACTCTATTGTGTGACAGCCTTACCAAATGGCATCGCAAAAACGAGGCGATAACACGTACATGTGGCTCTTTGAAGTTCCAAACTGTGATGATGTCGTCGTGGAGTACATCCAGACATTCTTTCGTGGTGTGTCCTTTTGTGTCCCGACTCGCTTTGAGGACCTTCTGGTACCCTAACGACCGTCCTTAGTAGTTGACGTATGTACCTATCTGGATCAGACTCACACCTTTCCCCGACGCTGGGGATAAAGTTTGAGAGGGAAATCGGGAAGAAGCCAACGCATGCTTACGCTATTGTTGCTTCAACTTTGAGCGCAATATTCACTCCGCCCGCGATCGCAGCAATATACTGGGGCGCCTCATCTTTGATGAACGTGCGAATGTGTTTCACGGTCTTTTCGACGAGTAATGAGAGACTGTCCTCGTAGCCGTCCTTTGCTGTTACATATCGTGGTCGCACATAAGCAGGAAGGAATAGTAGTTTCCACTTACGCGACACAAACACATACGGCACATAGTTTCCGGCCACCTTTCGAAGAGGTTCCAAGCAACGCTTCTCCAACTCCTCCTCCTTCCGCTTTTGTAGAGTAGCATTGTCGAGAGGTTCACCTGCTTGCAGGGCATCGGCTTTCAACATGCCCACAAGCAAGTCGAGCTTGGTGAATACCACGACGAGAGGAACTATTAAGGGGTAAATAAAGCGCATCAGCGCACTCCGGAAACGTACCATCTCCCAAGATTCGGTCTCTGTCCCTCAGAAATTTCACTATGCCGGCCTCAATGACGCGGCCTCCAGCAAAGGGTATATCCAGACATAACCTGCAGGTCCATATAGATCGGTCGCGAAAAGAAAGACAATCATACCAAACTGCATGTAATCGGTCCTTTAGATGTCGCTTGTATCTTCGGTTCTTTATGAAACTATAAACGAGGTTGTCTTGTTCTGCGGCCTCGAACACACAGCTATTGTGAATGATAAATCGATTGTAGTCGAGTGCGGTGTATTCTCGATCGATTTCTGCTTTCCCTCGCGTGGTATCAGAAACATCCTAAACCAAAGCATGGGTAATCGGCCCCATGACGGATGAAAACAGATTGGTTTACCACGCTAGAGACACCGAACACTTTGTTGATCAATGAAGATTTGCCGACACCGGACTGAAAAATGAACGTCAGATTTCTCGAGGATTGTTTGTGGCGCGTGAGGAACGGCACCTTGCCGATGATCAAAAGCCGAAACCTAAAAGGATCGATGAGAGGACGAAATTGACGAAACCAACTTGAGCTTGCCTGTCACAAGATTCCACGATTTCACCCACAGTCGAGGGAAGCTGCGACGCAATTTCAAATAAGAGAAAGAACGGGTCGGAAGCGAACAGCGCACGGATTCGATACCAATCACAAGTTCGATGTTACTCTTGGTCGTGGAGTACACTGTGCATAATGAGGGAAAGAAATAAGATAGAGAGGATTAATGGACCTTGTTTCCCATCTTTCTCGCTGGCCTCGCGCAGAATCGTTTCTGGGTCCAAAGAAATGGGGATGACACCACCAAACATCCCCTGGTAATCTATGGACACCGAAATTTTGTTGTGTCGTAATATTTCCCTAAGGAAAAAAAATCAGCAATAAGACTTCCTTCACGCAAGGAACTTACAAAGGGGGATCAAACTGTTCTTGATGATGGCCGCCTGAACCTATCACCTTGCGAATCTGTCTCCTTGTGACACCTGAATCCAGGGTGACGCATTGGATTGCCTTTCGAGATGGAGAGTTGGCGCGTACATCAAGAACTAGCGGTGCTTCGAATCAGTTCTGTTCGACAGTATAACGGGCAATGTCACATACATGACACGAGAAGTGGTGGCGATGTGGACTCGGGTCCTGGGGCGTCGTTCGACATCATCTATCAGCTTTAGAGAGCTGCCTGCCTGCGATAAGGTGGTTTGAAGGAAAGTTGTGAAAAGAACGCTCTTGCCTCATGGCAGACAGCAAGGCCAACTCGTGGGTGTGGATCAAGCGCCAACCCACAACTAGGGGGCTGTGGTAGGCGAAATTCGGTTTGACCGGCTTCCTGCAATAGCGGTGGAGGGTTTTTGGTAAGCGGAGTCTTAGTAGAGAACATACGTTCTACTACATCTTCATCGCACGCGAGGCCTGCAGTAGGCAGCTGGAACATCATAACAAGTTGGAGCTGCAACATATAAAATATGTGAGACGTGTTGTGCTGAATGCTCGTGATGATCGGACGAAGTTGATCAGTGCACGTGTGAAGTTAAGCGCCCGAAGCCCAACAAGTCAAAATAGGTGACAACACAGTGGAGTGACCGGAAGGTTCGACCCACCGTAATGCACGAGAGGGAGTTGCGAGGGGACGATCGGAGACTCACACCATGTTAATGCAACAAGTCCAAGGTATTCACTCGCGAGCATCGAGTCGCGGCTACCTTGATTAGGATATCTTCCGTGATTTCCATCGTGTTTCTGACAAGCTTATTGAGGGTTAGAAGGCTTGTTTGGAGGTATACGATCGTGGGGTCCTAGCAAACGTAGCCGCTCTTGTCAAAGCTATCACTCCCCTTGACAAGGCTTCAGATTAATGAATCTGAGAGTAGGGTCGTCTTACGAGAGGTCCGCGTGTGCCTTTTACCGCCAAACTCATCATCTGTATTCATTCCCATGGTTTATTGCGCAGGCAGCACTCATGACAATAGCCTCTATCGCGCTCTTTGACAGAGTCATCAAACGGGATCTAGCAGATAACATCCAGTTGATACCTCTCGTTCGAATGTGTCTTTCACACAAGAGCGTAGGTGTGCGGGTGGCCGCTTGTCAATGTATTCGAGCACTCAGTCGTGACGCCGCAATAATACGAACGAACTTGACCGACAGCGGGGCGGGGCTGGCTTTATACCAGGTGTTTAAAAAAGAAGACGAAGATCCAAGAGTCACATCTCGGCGGCACTGACGGTAGTATGTAATCTCGTCAATGATTTTTCACCGCTGAGGTCGGTGAGTCGTGTGCTGCAGCTTTCTGGAGTCGACTCAGGAATTGTCTGTGAAGGCCATGCTCGAAGACGGCCTGCTTTCGCGCTTGATGCAACTCTCTACGATGCAAGACCCTGAGATACGCGTCAGTGTGCTATGGGCGTTAAAGAACATGCTGTGCAAAAGCAGCCTTTCCACGAAGCAGATGGTGATGACGCACCTCGGATGGACCCGCCTATCTGAGTATGTCACTTTCTCCTCTCCGTGGAGTCTTCCTTTCTGACATGCTGCTGTTTGCATCTTACCTAAACTAGACTCGTGAATGATGTCGATCCTCAGATCCAAGAACAGGCCTTATGCGTTCTTCCGAACCTCGCCGAAGACGAAGAGGGCATCGCCCTCATTCACAGTTCGATGGTGCGAAGACCTCGCTGCGGGCCTCGACTGTTCCAGCTAACCCGTGACGCGCGAGGTATGTCCCTCCCCATCGCTTCCCTACCACACGCCGCTCACGACGACGTAAAGACGGCCTACTTTCTCGGCAACCTGTCCAATGGCATACGGGAACAGCAGGACCTCATCTTTACGCACCCGCCCTTGCTTGACCTCATCCACGCGTGCATGGCGGACGGAAAATCGGGCGTGCGCCCCCCGCTCGTGCCGTGCGTGCTCAACCTTCTGACGAGCAATCCGAGACGACGGCAAGAGTTTGTCGACGCGGGGTTCGTGTCCACGTTGAGGCACTTGTGCGATTGGACGGGATCGGGCGGGATGGCTGTGAGCGTGAGCCCGGGTGGGTTGGGGAGCGCGGGGGGGATTGGGGCTGGGAGCATTGGCATCGGGATGGGTATCGGCGTAGGCGGGGTTGGGACGAGGCATCAGATCAATTCGGAGGACGACAAGGATGCGGCGGGGTTGGCGAGGCGGGTGCTCGACTTGATACGTGCGTGATTGGAGCCCTGCTTTGATACGTACTTGCTGCGTGTTCTCGTAGCAGGTAGCGCTGTAGCGCTAGTTATTCATGTATTTCACCATTTGCCCTCACCCATGTATGGTGAGCAAATGCATTCCATTCCATTCACTGAGATGAAAGGCACAAACAAGATGGACGGCATAGTTGACCATAAAAGAGATTAAGTGATACAAGTACTAACCCACCAGGAGCTTCCGCCGAACTTCTACACTTACCTCGGAATGCCCTCGGAATGCATGGTTCCCCAAAGGTGCCCCGTGTACCTGATACTGGAGCTCGAATTAAAATGTGCTTATCAGAAGGGAAATACTTGTTAATCAGCTCCTTGATCTTGTCCAGGACCTCGTCCCGTTTCCTGCGCGCACGGACAGGAAAATCGTTGACATCAGTATGCACATGGCGGCGATACGTGTCCTCGTATGTCGTCATTGCAATGCTAATAGCCACGTCAGAGACGTTGCCCATAATGGCCGTGAGGTGGAAGAGGATCCGCATGACGCAAGTCAGGTCTATGATATAGGCCATGAGCTGCTTAATGGTACCCTAGCTGTATCAGATAAAGAGGGAGCGTGAGCAGCGACATCGTGCAAGGACGGAACAACGTACGGAGCTTGGTACATAGTAGAGCGTGCCATCAGGTCAGGCGGCGTGAGCAGCGCTTTTTTGGAGGCTTCGCCGCGGAGACTCTATTATATGACAGCCTTACCAAATGTCATCGCAAAAACAAGGTCCAGTATCCAGTGTTAGGCTATGAAACTCACTCGGATCACGTTCTTTCGTCTTTCGAGCTCTTGCGTTTCGTTCATTGAGCCTGCTGAAAGGTACGCGGGGGCAATCTTATCCACTCCGAACTACATGGAACCACGCCCAGACAATCTCACTCTACTGCACACAGAATACCATTATCCCATAAAGGAATCTTGCCTCTTCCTCCACCCAGCTCTTTGACGTATCATTCGCGTCGGAAACTACGTCGGGAATCAGGATTCAGCTGACAGACAAACGCACCCGTTTGTCATACCAATGCCCTCCTCGCTTCCCTCCACTGATCTAGGGATCTGCGCGCGTCCTCGTCATTAAGATTTCGAAGCGACAGCGCCTACAGAAGTAGAAGCAAAAGAGACGTTTGAGGACAGCCTCAATGCAGTTGCGCCGTAACTGGCGGATATCATCAGTGGGGAGACGAGGCCACGCAAGCAAGACATACACCATACCAGAGCAAGGGTTCTGGCTGAGATTCAGCTTGGATTGTGTTTCTGAAATCCACTGCAAACACTAAGCACCATCGTGAACGATTGCAAGAATATAAAGGCGCGTACGAATGGTATCGGCGCAGGCATGGGCTCACCCAAATTCTGCCTCTAGGTGCAGTTTCGTAGCATATATGGAGCACCAGACTCGGATAAGACGCTCGTATGGGCACGGCCGTTATCGTACGCGGTGTCACCCATGGGTTTGAAGATATGATCTCGCGAAGTAGCCTGCCTGGGGCTGAATCGTGGAATAGCATCAGTGGATAAACGGTTCAAGTGGAAGGCTCGGAAGTCATGGATATCCGCTCCTATCTGTGTGGAGCAAAGACTCGGCAACGAGGTGCACCATGTCAGCAAGCACCTCGGTTCGTCTAACCAGGTCGTTGCGTACTTCTATCGAGAGTCCTATGAAACTTCACCTGATGCCGCATGACATCACTGAAACTGAGTTAATGTGCTATGCCCTGATATGTACTATAACTAAAAAACGTGTCGATATATTTGGTCGGCGAGACAGTCACCATCGGTGGCAGTTACGGTGGCTGAGCGATTGAAAACCCAATCGGGAGTAGCGTGCGTGAGCATGCGTTTTGATCCAGCAACAGTGTTAAGGGCGTTGTTGAGGAAACGAGCTGGTACTAGTTAAAATAGTATCGTAATGAATGGAGATGCGTGCATACCTCAGTCGAGAACTTAGTGAACGACTGAGGAATGCGACGCATGTTGAACGTGTAAAGGAAGTAACGTGACGTGAAAACTATACTAAATAGGTGCGAGACTGTACTTCGTACAGTAGAACTTCTCATAGTGCATAGTGTCGGGCGGTGCATCAAAGCCATGCATTATGAGAATTATGCAATAAGAGAGGTGTGGTATAGCCAGTAAGGTCGATTCGGGCGGGCTCCAACCCCATGCATTATGGAGGGTATGCATAACGAGGTTATGCATTATGAGAAGTTCTACTGTATTCAACAGTTGTCACGTACTTTGCAGTCTCTTATTACCAGGAATTGCTAGTTCGAAGGTAGTTGAGTTCTGCAGCCATTGCCATATTAGGAAGGTTGCCGACACACGGTGTGTCGGTGTCGTCGCTCAGGCCGAGTCGTTCAAGATGGGCATGTGGCTCTTAAAACGTGACTCAGCGTGTGATCGCTTGGGCGATGCAGCGTGACCGATGACCGGTCGAAACGCTGTTCTCCGACATTTACTTAAATCAAAACACTGGAAAACATAGTGATAAAGCACTTTACTTAATAAGAGTAACCTCGATCTACCTACTGAGTTGAGACTTCAAACTCGCGTCGCATCACCCAAGGCACCAGATGTGATCATGATTCTGGTCGTGTTTCTGACAGAGCACTGAAACTCGAAGGTGTTTCACACATCCGCCGAGTGCGCCTAACATTTCATATGGTATAAAGTCCCGGCCTTCTCTTCTCTCACTCACAGGTACTGGCTAGTAAGTATATGCATTCATTTCGTATCAACTCGCTCACCTTGCTTTTTGTCAGCCCTTTTCTATTCTCTAACTCATCCGCCGTTGACGGCCGACTATCTTTCCGCGATGCACCTCTATTCTGTTTTATTTGTGCTCATAATCTCAAATGCTATCGCCTTTGTCACCTCCGCTCCCGCACCCGACCGGATGGATATCTCTTCCCGTGCGGAGTATGTGTCAGAGGCTTTTTTTGATAATAAGTGTTCATCGCACATATTAGGCGAGCCGGCTCACTAGAGCCATTGCGGAATGAGGTGAAAAATATGTGAGATCCATTTGACCTCGGGTGTGACAGTGGATAATGACCTCGTGGGTAGCCCACCAGCCTGGGAGAAGCGCATGAGACACAACAAGCGGGGGAACTGCCTCGGGTGAGGTATATTTCATATTTACTGCGTGTCTAATTCTGACAATTCTTCCAGCGGTACTTCCAACCCTCGTAGTGGCGGCTCCGGCCCTCGACATAGTGGCGACTCCAGCCCTCGACGTAGTGGCGACTCCGGCCCTCGACGTAGTGGCGACTCCGGCCCTCGACGTAGTGGCGACTCCGGCCCTCGACCTAGTGGCGACTGTGTTTCCGTTTCTAGTAATAGTTGGTACCAAGGACGGATGAACAATTTTCTCGCTGATGCTGCGGGTGATACCTCTGCCAGTGGTAAGTGACAGATTCACGAACAAAGATTTCTATGCAACTGACGATCATTTACAGTGAGTTTCATTCAGGTGTTTCTTTGATGACCCGGATTGTTTTATCTTTAGCCTCATGAACATGTCGGCCACGCCGGCTACGAATCGACACCACTGACAAGCGGTACTGTCAGTCCATTCGACCGTTCTATTGGCGGTGCGTATGAAAATGAATGTGGATACTGTCCATACAACTGACCATCGTTGACAGTGAGTCCGAGGTTGTTCGGTGACACCGATTTTTTACTGTTGAATAACTTGCAGTACATTCGCTTTGGACAAGGTAGGACTCATGATGGTCTCTATGAGGAAAACAACCCGGCTCTTGATGCCGCTATCGAGGGGATGCACCGCGATGGTGTTTATACTTTTGGTAAGTGTCAAAATCATAAATCGCCAACGCAACTGACAATTGTCGACAGTGCGTCGATCAAATTGTTATTTTGATAGTACTGAATGCTTCTGCCATTAACTTGTAGGAGGAGGTGGCGGAACCTGGGCACTGGGGGACCTTAGGCTACACTGGTAAGTGACAATGTACGAATTGTGACGAGAAGGCTCAGTACGGGACACACGCCAGATTACCATCCACCGGTTGGAAGCTCAACGAGTAGTAGCGATAGTGGACGTTAGGAGTCTCCCATGAAGATGCTGTGTATGCTAGCCTTCTATGACGGTAGATGTTATGCGGCGAGCAAACAGAATATCAGTGACCTATGCTCGCGGTAATCCATACACCAGTTATACACTCCTGAACAAATGGGACAACCGTGCTTGCATAGATATCATCACACTTGAGAGTAAGCCCACATGCAACTCTACAGGAACAGCTTCAGTGTCTGGTGTTAAGCTGCGAACGCGCTCAGAACACGTTCTTTCCTTTTTTGAGTGTTTCGCTCATCGAGCATGCTGAAAGGTATGTTGGCGGTCACCTTGATTCACCCTGCACTACGTGGAGCCACGCCGAGACAATTTCACGCTATTGCACACAGAATAGCATTATCCCATAAAGAGAATTTGTCCAGGTGTGATATCAGTGCTCATACGGGAGCATGTACATGTTCCGTGGCTCGTATACAAACTCCTTAATGGCGCGCAGTACATATCTTCAGCTCCCTTTGCTCATTGGCGATGTCGTCTGTGGTCGTCAGACGACAGTCATCAAGTCCATCTTGTGGGGTCCTGGTTCGGTTCTCTCGCGTTCGTCGATCAAGAACTCAACGCAGGTTATATCATTTCTTCAATCTGAGTCTCAGAACATAGGTAGAACAACTCTGTCAATATCTCGCGGCAGGAGGCTGTAGATACTTGCGTTGTAAGTCATCAGGCTGTGCAAATACATCCCCCTGGGTCTGAGCATTCGTAGAGTCAGCACACCATATACTGGCACTACAGTGCGTTGACCCACTTCGTTATCAGCTGGCCTATCCGCTCACTGCACAAAGTCAACGCCATCGGTATTCGGGCTGCCATTTGACGGTACGTCCGGATGACGCGCGTCGTCACCCGGCATTTATGTTAGTTGAGTCTGGTTGCAATGCATATCGTGCGTATTATTGCGGTTTGCAGTCAAGCTGCGCTCACCGTATGTCCTTTGTCGTTGCGAACGAGGCACAGTCGAAGTTCTCGTCGCCATGTTCTTGGCAGTGCATTGCTGCATGCTGCATGATCTATTATCCACATCCATTGCGGCATTTTCTTGCCCACTCGCGCCCGTCTCGTCTGTCACCACCCTCTCTCCCAGCAGTCTCGACGGGTCTTCATCGTTCATCTGCTCGTGCATTGTGCGGCGGGTCTGGTGTTGTATGATGCGCATGCTGGCCTCATGGCTCTGTGTGCGAGTTCGCATCGTCAGTGGTCCGACCGTGGATGCGCTGTGCAGTAGTCCTCGTTCCTCCAGCTCTGCAGCACTAATAAGTACGAAATACAACACACGAACCAAAGGGAGGGGTGCACACTTGTCGTGCTCCTACGAGTGGGGATGCAAACAGGCGGGAGTGCATGTAAACGTGGTGGAGCGACGAGTGATCATCGATCAAGGCGGAGGTGGCACCTCGCTTGACATCATACATACATGGTATCAACTAAGTATCATTCATGATCCATTGAACATGCATATTGTCCATAATTATAAAGCAATCAGGAGTAACAAGATCGTGGAGATCTTCCTAGTTCACGTGGGAACCACTCAACACTTACTACAATCCTTCAATACTCATTGAAGCTGTCATCATCTTTTGTAGGCGGTCACGGTCACTCTAGCTTTTATCATGAACACACTGCCCTTGGTTCGTATGTCAAGAGGCAAGATAAGCTACGCATGTAGTGGTTGCCCACCTATCGACAAATCACCACTAAAGCAACAACTTGATGGACATAGTACTGCAGCAGCAATGGCATGGTGACGCACCACTCGCTATGAGGAAGGTAAGTAGTGCAACGAACAGAGCACCCACACTTAACCATCAACTGCAGGATCCACTCTCACACATGCCTGAAAGCCGTCGCTCAAGTTTGTCTTGGTTTTCTGATCATCGCTCCGTCACTACTCGAGCGATACCAGGACACCAGACGCGATGATGAAGCACCCACTGGTCAGGGCACGTCCAAGCTGTCCAATAGCCGCCGTCACAATTTTAGCACCTCGGAATCTACCACCATGACGATATAGGCCATGACGATTCTCCACCACCAGCACTGCCCGCACGCAAGAAAAGATTCGCCAATGTCATCGTCGACGAGGACGAAAGCTTTTTTGGACACCTCAGCAATCGAGGACGTGTTTCCGACAATCCTGAACCATCCTCGCCCCTTCCGGAATTAACAGAAGACAAAGAAATGGGAGCGTCGACAGCCAATCACAACCCAAAGAAACCCTGATCGATAATGCTGACGATGCCGACGACCAATCCACCCATCCTGCAAAGAAGGCGAGGAAGGCGACTGCCCCCCACAAAGCGTAACCCAACTCGTCGCAAGCGTGCGAATGGGTTCTGAGGTCTCAGGTTCGTGCGCATCGTCAATACAAAACCGGCTGAATGTTGCTTCTAGATCACATCGATGCGTTATCGTACAATCAGTGCCAACGTTCGAGCCCTTTCATCCGAGTACGTCGATCTCACAGATACCCAACAAGCCTGAATTCGCTCTACATCTGCTACAGGTCGCCCTTGTTCACACGCCGTATACCGTCAAAGCACCCTTGATCGCAAGGCCCGTCTGCCGGTTCTGTCGAGCTCTTCCTCCACTCGATTCGCATGCGATCCACCACACCAACCTCTCTGGCTCTCTGGACGACGTCCGAGTTTCTGTATTTTTACTGCTGTTGTTTCGCATGTTATGTGTTCCGTTGCAATGCATCAATGCGGCTCGAGGGCGATTTAATGTCGTGTGAGGCCCTGGGTGAGAATATGAGTCTTGCGAGCCTTGAGAAGCAAACCATGTCTTGAGAGAGTTGGCAAGCCTTGGGCGCATCGCGAGGGTACTTCGGCTCGAAAGGCTCTGCTATGCTGCCGAGGCTAGCAAGCCCTCGCGGGACGAGAGTATTTCCTCGCAAAGCGGCGAAAGCCTTAACATGACACAAGAAGTGGTGGCGATATGGAATCAGACTCTGGGGCGTCGCGGAACATCGTATATCCCAGTCTTTAGAGATCCCGTCGCGGCGTGCATCTCGGCGGGCCTTGACCGTTCCGGCGAATCCCCATCGTTTCACTACCACACACGCCGCTCACGACGACATAAAGACCGCCTACTTTCTCCACTTGTGTGATTGGACGGGATCGGGCGGGGTGTCAGCGCGGGGGGTGTTGGGA
>JBBPUG010000930.1:0-13793 GCA_038094535.1 Tubosaeta aff. alveolata | reverse complement strand
ATCCCCAACGTGATCAATGAACTGAGCAGGTACTGTCCCTGGGGTTCGATCTATGATCCCCCACCTCTTGCGAGTGTTAACAAGTCCAACTGCTGCCTCAAGACTACGCACATCCATCGCGATAGTCAATGTACGGCGTGATGTCATATACGTATTTGCTTCATATGCCAATCTGCCTGTGGTATTCCAAGGAGTAACGAGTGCAAGAATTAGTGTTTTGCCGCTAAGAGTTTTCCAGTATGAGTCATCTGGCAAGGTAAGAACGTAAATCTTCTTCAGGTCTCCATAACCGACATGATCGACTTCGTTTCCTGAGCGAGTCCCATACACAATGTGGTACTGTTAACAGGGGTCAGCTTGGCCATGAAGAAACTTTGCTTAGCGTACCTTGACATAGCAATTTCTTCATACCATTGCTCCATATTTTTGACAACTTTGATCTGTCTGGAAACAATCGCCACCACCCCGGATGCACAGCTTTCCAGCATGATAGGTTGGGGCTGGTAAACGCTGAGTGGTTTCTGAGAGACGGCCACCAATTACTTCTGTGATGTAAAGAGCAATCTTCTGTTGTAGTTCCAGGTCTACAACATCAATCCTTTTGTATGGAGGGCGTAGAATATGGTCTGGATCTGTGGAATTGGTTAGCAACACGGAGATAGTCAAATGTAAGATTCCATACAACCGTCGATGAGACATTCATACCCAATTGGGATATTAGCCTTCACCATATCAAACGAAACCAGTTCTTCTTCGAGCTCATAGCACACCATTAGTTGCTCTCGACATATCGAATTCAGCAAGTTCTTGTTCATGTTGCTCCATGGGCGGGTGTGAGAATGAAGATTACACTGAAGCAGGCCACAATACCGCTCCATGAAGAATGTCCATGTGGTCCAAACCGGCCCACAGTCACGGATGCCTTGTGCAAGATGAAGCAGACCATGAATTGTCAATGTGCATGTTGACAAGCGTTCGGATCGATATTGGTAGTACAGTACCTCTTTGTGAGTGTCCGCCTCTCTTGGGTTAAGTCAAATGCTCTCTTGAGTATGCTTTGTGTTACAAAAGATTCAGTGTCTCCTTCAGCCCCTCCTGTTACAGAGTAGGGCCTACCCCCACCACCTTCTCCTCGTTATAGTCCCCATCATGCCCTAGGGCAATCATCGGATGACCAATCATTGTCATCATAGTCACTAGCTTTCCCTCACGATCATTGGACGATTAATTGTCCTCCTCCTTGTCACTGCCCCATCGGACAACCAATTGTCGTCATCCAAGCCATAGTCATCATCACAGTCAGCAACCTTAGGGTCTAGTAACCCTAGATCAACCATCAGATGGCCAATCATCATCATCACCAGACACAAACCCTTTGAATCCAACAGATCACCCATCAGATGGCCGATCATCGTCATCCTAGTCACTGACCCAGGATCTAGCAGACCTAGATCAGGAAGGATCTCTGAACCTTCATCCACTGATCACCCCTCATTACAAGCCCCATAGTAACCATGGACGTCGTGTACGTCAAACTCAAGAAACTTTCCCCACTTGAGCACATGAGATGCACTAAACTTGGTCTTTGTTTCCGTTGTTGCCAGAAAGGCCACAATGCCATCAAATGCTTAGGCACTAAACCCTTGTCTCCTCACCCATTGAACCCCAGACCCATCAAAACCATAGCCAACCTTGACCTCACCAAGCCCAAAGTCCCTGAACCTGTCTCTATGCTCAACGAATATTTCAACAAACTTCGTACCTCTGGAGTCGATGAAGACTCAATTACCCTTGTCCTGAAAACCGCATTTGGAACCCCCACAACAAAGTCCACCTCTGCCGTCGACGCTTACCTCGACAAACTTCGCACCTCTGGGAGGGACGACGCCTTGCTCCTTCAGACCTTGAAAACGTACCTTGAGAAGCCTAAACCTACTTCTACCCTTGACACCTACTTCGATGAACTTCATAACTCTGGGAGGGATGATGCCACAATCCTTCAAGTCTTGAAAACCCTCTGTGAACCTGACAAGGAACCCTCTGATGAAGAAGTCGCCACCCTCGCTGTCCAAGACTTCTTGACGGAAAAGGAACTATCCACATCTTCTCCACCCAATGTCCTCATCGGATTACCCAGCAAAATAGCCCTTCACTTACCCATTTGTCTCCAAGTTGGTCCAAACATTGTCAAGACTGTTGCTCTCATAGACTATGGAGCAACTGGTAACTTCATCGACCTGAGCCTCGTCCCTACCCTTCGTATTGGAATCAGACGTATCCAGAAACCCCTCATGGCCTACAATGTCGATGGCTCTCCTAACCAAAAGGGAGCTATCAAATTCAGGATCTGAGCTAACACTCAAATCTTCTTGTTCAATGATCACCTTGATCTCATGGTTGTCGCCCTTGGCAAGCAACAGATCATCCTAGGTATGCCCTGGCTGAAACAATGGAACCCTACCATCAATTGGATCCATGGTACGGTAAGTATCAACAAGGAAACTCCATCCCAGGACGCTGTGGTACCTCTTTGTGAGCATCTACCCCGGGATGAGATCAACAAAGCAACTCTCTCGACCCAGCTGGCCCAACAAGTGGCCAAACACAAACATGAAATCCCCACCTGGTGCCAAGACTACAAAGATGTGTTCTCTGAGAAAACCTTCGACACACTCCCACCCCATCGACCCTACGATCATACCATTGAGCTCAAACCCACCTTTGTCCCAAAGATCACCAAAGTCTACTCATTAAACCCTGCTGAAAAGGAGGCATGCCGCCTCTTTGTTGAAGAACATTTAAAAACTGGTTGCATCGTCCCATCAAAGTCCCCACAAGCCTCACCATTCTTCTTCGTATCAAAGAAAGACAGTTCTCTTCGTCTGTGTCAGGACTATTGTTATCTCAATTCGTTTACCATCCACAACACGTATCCCCTTCCTCTCATCTCTGATCTCATCAATGACATGAAGGACTCAACCTTGTTCACCAAGTTTGACATACGATGGGGGTACAACAACATTTGAATTCGAGAAGAGGACCAATGGAAAGCGGCATTTATCACTCCGCTTGGACTTTTTGAACCCACTGTAATGTTCTTCAGCTTCAACAACGCTCCTCCCACATTCCAGGCTTTCATGAATCATATCTTTGCCGATATGCTAGCGGAATGTTGGTTGAAAATCTACATGGGCAACTTAGGCATCCATACCAAAGACGACATAGAACTCCACCATGACCGCACACGTCAAGTCCTACAACGACTCAGAGAACACAACCTCTCACTCAAGATCTTCAAATGCTCCTTTGACACCCCCCAGATGGAATACCTTGGCATGATCATTGGTCAAGGATGACTTGAGATGGACCCTGTCAAACTTGCCGCCATCAAGGACTGGAAACCCCCAACCTCTGTCAAAGGAATCTGCAGTTTCCTCGGTTTTGCCAACTTCTACTGAAAGTTCATCCCCAACTTCTCCAACATCATTGCCCCTCTTGTCCTCCTCACTCGCAAAAATGAACCCTGGTTATGGACCTCCCTCCAAGAAACTGCTTTTCATTCACTCATTGCCCAATTCTGTTCTGCCCCAGTTCTTGCTCTCCCAGACACGTCTCGTCCCTTCTCTATTATGACCAACGCCTCCCTGATCACCTCTGGAGCTGTACTCCTCCAGGCCGATGTCAATGGTGACCTCCATTCTTGTGCCTACTTCTCAAAAACCTTCTCCCCTGCTGAATGTAACTATGACATCTATGACCAAGAACTTCTGGCTGTCATCCTCGCTCTTGAAGAATGGAGACAATACCTCCTTGGAACTTCACATCCTGTCACTATTATCACAGATCACAAGAACCTCTCCTTTGTCAAAGACCCTCACAAACTCTCTTGTCGTCAAGCCCACTGGTCCCTTTTCCTCCTCAACTTTGACCTTGTTTGGAAAGTAACCCCTGGAACCCAGATGGGCCTGGCTGATGCCCTGTCCCGAAAGGACTCTATCGTCACCTCCATTGACAACACTGACACATCTATCCTCCCAGACCCTGTCATCATTAACACCCTTGACCTTCAGCTATTTGACTACATCCAATCCTCGTCCTCATCTGACCCACTAGTCCTTCGTGCGCTTAAAGCCATGGAAGAAGCGACACCTTTGTTCCCTCGTTCCTCACTCCAAGATTGGTCATTTGATAATGGCCACCTCTTTTACAAGGGTCATTTATATGTTCCACCCTCATCCCAATCCACGCTTCTCCACAGTATTCACTTCTCCCCTACCACTGGCCATGCTGGTCAATTCCGCATGAAAGCAATTTTAGAATGAGATTTCTGGTGGCCCAGACTTGGTACCTTTGTCAAGAACTTTGTAGCTGGCTGTGCCATATGTCAACAATCCAAGGTCAACACTCATCCTACTGTCGCCCCCTTGAACCCGATTCCATTGTTATTGTCTTTGCCGTTTCAACAGATCTCTGTCGATCTCATCACTGATCTCCCATTGTCATCTGATTTTGATTCTATTATGGTCATGGTCAACCATGGCCTTACGAAGGGGGTAATTTTCATCCCTTGTAACAAAACCATTGATGCTGCAGGAGTTGCCAAACTTTTCTTCGACAATGTATTCAAACGCTTTGGCCTTTACGACTCTATCATCTCAGATCATGGCCCACAGTTTGCCTCCACATTTGCCCTAGAACTCACTCGCCTCCTCCAGTACGACATTCGACTCTCCACTGCATATCACCCCCAGACCAATGGCCAAACTGAATGTACAAACCAAGGACTTGAAACCTACCTCCGTATCTTCTGCGCCAACAACCCCCACTCCTGGTTGGAATTCCTCACTACCACTGAATTCCATCACAACTCTGTCCCTCATAGCTCCACTAAGTCATCTCCGTTCTCCCTCCTCCTTGGATATGAACCCCGATCATTCCCCGCCCTGGGTAAAACATTCATTCCCGCTTTATCTGACAGATTGATTGCGCCTATCCAAGGCACAAGAAGAAGCCCTTGCTGCACATGACTCTGCTCACTTGGCAATGACTCACCATTCCACCCACTCATTCTCCTCCTAGAAAGTTGGAGATAAGGTATGGTTGGAAGCCACCAACCTTCGGATCCCTTATCCCTCCAGAAAACTCACTCCCAAACAACATGGACCTTTTGAGATCTCCCAGGTCATTTCCTCCCTCATCTATCGTCTCAGACTACCTTCTTCCTGGAAAATCCACAACACATTCCATGCTTCCCTCTTATCTCCCTTCAAACAGACTGAAGCACATGGACCTTCCTTTCTCGAACCACCTCCGGATGTTATTGATGATGATGATGAATTTGAAGTGGAGGCTATCCTATCGCACAAAGGCCGCCCTGGTAACTATCAGTACCTGACCATATGGAAAGGGTACTCTTGGTCCAAAGCTACCTGGGAACCTGAAGAAAACCTCTGTCATGCTCCCAGGATCCTTTCCACTTATAAATGCTCCTGCTCTCTGAAGTAACTTGCCTCTCCCCTTTGTACATCCCTCTCCCTTTTTTTTTCCACTCACTTGCACTCAGCTCAAATCAGTGAAAGTCATAGCGTGCTGCTGTGCGCCACTACCTAGTACCTGATCCTCTGGCAACACGTTTGTCATCCTGCTTCTCTCCTGGTTTCCTCTTCTGCAGCGGTCTTATTGTTCACTCTATTACTTTTCCTCTCAAAACCAAACAAAGTCATTCTCATACATTTAACTTTATTTCCTCCTATGTCTATTACTCTTTGATCTTGCTCATCTACCATGTTGGACCCATCACCTTTACACTCTTGTCCTGTGCAGCCTTCTTTGCTTCCGCCTCATCTTTTGCCAATTATCTATTCGGCCATCCTCTCTGATCCTGCCCTTTGGCGCATCATTCCTGAGGATCCTTTATATTGAAACAATGATATTTTGTGTCATCTCATTGGATTATTTCACACTGTGGTACACATTCAAAACCTTCATTTTCATTCTACCCCATAAAACTTGCCCCCTTCTTTTGGAGTTCCTCTTCGCGTTGCAATTGGGCAGCTGTCTGAACAGGTCCTAGACCTGTTAATACTTAACTGTTTTGCTGATCTTGTACCTAGACTTCCCGTTCGACTCATACTTCCGACCTTTCATCCCATCTTTTTGTCTTTAAACCCATAGGAACAAGACTTTTATCTCGAAAACATTACCTCTCGCCTGGAAGGTGGTCAAGTTGCTCAATCACCTATCCCTGAGCCACCTCTCCCAGTTCCTGCTCCTCCCTCTCCTGCCACATCCACATCTCGCACTCTTGTGGGTCATCTATCCTCTCCCCCTCCTTCCTCATCGTCCTTAAACTCGGACACAATCAATATAGGACCAATGTACTTCAATGTACCTCCCCCACCTCCTGACTCTGCCCCTGATCCGTCTTTATTGGCAAGAATGACTGACGCAGTAAACGGTGCAACCGCCTCTAATGGCTCTTCCTTCATTGACTATGCTGCCCAAGCTCAAGTTCAGGCTCTTTATAAACATCTCGCTGATGGACGTTTGATACTTGACTCTCCCACCCAGGTCCTGGAATCTTGGTTCATCCTCCAAGATGCCACTCCTTCCACGGTGTGCTTTTATTGCCATCGTACAGGCCGTTATTGAGTCGATTGCCCTCAATACCACTGCCCTCACTGTGGTACTCCTGCTCCTGGCCATAGAGCTATCCTCTGTATTCAATCCTTCTGTGACTTTTGCCATCATTGGGGCCATGGACCACGGGTATGTCCTAGCAGACTTTGTGCTCTCTGTAATGGCGAAGGTCATGTTGCTAATGACTGTCCTTATGCCACGCATATGTCTGGACTCTTTGCTGAGGAAGTTGCTGATGTTTACGAAGAGGATAATTGAGCTGGTAACTCAATTGTACAAAGGGGGTAATGTTACGATTTTTCTCCCTTCTTCGTCGTCTCATTCCATCTTCTTTTCCTGTTTGCTTGTCTCTTATGTAAACCTCTTTTCATTGGACGATTAGCTCTGCAACTGTCTCTCTCATGACAGCGATGTGTTCTCTTGTTCCCTCGCATTCTATAGCATTCCATTCTCTCACAATAGGAATACTTATACCACTCACCCTGTACTTTTACTCCTTACACTGAATCTACACCATCCTGCATACTTGTTGGTTGTCCTCGAGCAATTCTCGAGTCCTCTGAGTTTCTCATTGTTGTCCTCAGCCTTGGTCAACATCCTTCGTCCCAACTCCTCGAACCTCTTAACCCTGACTTGCTAGGAGAGATGCTATGGTACCTCTTCGTGAGCGTCCACCTCTTTTGGGTTAAGTCAAACGCTCTCTTGAGTACACTTTGTGTTACAGACAGAGCCATAGAGTTTGAGAAGGCTTTCTTTGATGCTGGTCCAAATTTCTAGCTTCTCCCCCAACCCACTATTCCTTGTTAACAAAGCACCGTGTTATGAAGCTCTTATCTTAGATCATGTGAGCCTGCAGTTACAACACTGGCCCGACTCTCTCTGCAAAGGAACGGAATCAAAATTGCGACTAAATGCTTGACTACAATGGAATGACCCCTTGCAATTGGCAGCGACTTCAGCAATCAGGAGAACATGAAGATAGACAGTGATGCGACACATGATTATTGTTACAAGCGACCTTGTACAAACAAATCAGACTTTGAAAGCTACAGCTCTATGTAAATGCCTAGTTAAATACAAATACAGGAGATGTCCATAGAGGACCTCAACGAGGCACATGGAACTGCAGGCCAGGAGTACATGTCAAACATAAAACGACCCTGTCTTCTATGTCATTTGCCAATTGGGAAAGAGGTCATCACGGATTCTGTTTGACTTGTCAGCCATCAGAACAAACGTATGCAAAAGAGAGACACAGGATAATTAGAAACAGGTGCCCTTTGACACTGGAGAGAAGGCCAATCGTCTTCAATAAACAACCCTCCTCCACTACCGTGGGAACAAAAGAGAAAAAAAAAACTATAGATCTAGCTAATAGACATAGGAAAACCCATGAATAAAATGAAATGAACAATGATGATGGGTGGGATGCGTCACTGGAGAGGTTCGATGTCGTAGCTCTGGAGTGCATGGGCGCTACTGAGGCAACACGTCCTGTAGCAGATAAATAGAACCTACAAAACACCCACAGCTGGATAACACAAGAGCAAGCCCTCCTATCCAAGCCCTCCTTGCTAGTTCAATGTCACTCGAGCTTGCAATAAGAACATCAAATGCAGAAGCGCCCCACGTAAACACGCTTGCATCGCAATAACAATTCGAATACACCCTGGCATATTGGAAGACTGAGTTGGCGATGGTACCAATCACATTGACGATGGCGAGTGATTTGCCTATCCATCGTAGGCAGTTCGTGGCCTGCAACATTATCTGCCCATGGATCCGTCTCATGTGAAAGTGGTGTGTGTCGGTTGTGGAACCACAACTTGCATCCGATTTGGAGTCGGATTGAACATTCTCTTGTTCCATGAGACTGTGTGGAGCATGAATTTCGAGCATCAGGATAGCCAAAGTGCTGTGTACCAGTGAAGCATCAGGACCACCTCTAGTCAAACTCGAACTGGTCATGGAGTTGCACTTAGACAGCTTGGAAGGAGTGCCTGGAGGCATGGGTTGAGCATCCCACTCCAAGTTAATGACAGGATAGTCGTGGAGTAGATGATGTGCATAATACCTGAGCACGCTGGACAAGACAAGGAGCATCCACACTGCTGTGGATAGCACACTGTACATCACGTGCACAAGAGAACAGCATCCGAGTCCCTAAGCAATGAGGTCTTGGGTCAGATGGTGATTATTTTGCAATCCTGGTACTTACGATGGTAGGGGAAAAATATTCTATGATCAAAGCCACACCAGTTGTTCCCCATTGCAACTGCAATGCCATCAATGACGCCACAATCATATTGAAGAACAAGCCATATGGCCAAAGGTCACAAGTTCCGGTATAACCAGGCCTGCAATACTGCAGTATCTGGTTGGGAGTCCCCAAGTGATTCCTTTGAGGGACATCATCTCACACGTTTTCATGAATGCAGCTGCTGTCTACACCGACACATTTGTTCGATTTTTCCAAAGCTGCTCAGTAGAATAGCAACATGAGGTAGATGTTATGGTACCATGAAAAAATTCTTGCATAGTTGAATACTGGAGGAATCTGTAATTCATCAGGGGAAGTGATCCCACTACCGTTTGGCCAATCTGGATCTGAGCTAGAGATAATGGTTAAACCAAAGTTGGAGGTGACATGGGTGTGTGCTGTGATTGGGTTACTAGAATCTGGTACAAACACCTCTCTGTTCGCCTTGTGGTATGCATCGTGCACACGTTTGGAGTCACATTTAGGGGATAGGACCAGCCAACCCACAACAACCGGGAGCAACCAAAGCCATCCCAATCCAGCTCCCTGTCCACTAGTCTTGAGATTTTCCACAACATTGTTAAGGGATTCAGCTACAGTGAGCAGATAGGCAATGACCACCCAAGTGATTGATATTGCAGACGCGATTGACCATTTGTTCGAGAAATCAAGCTCTTTTGCAAGTGTGTTCCACCAGTTGTCATTGTCTGGGTGGACGATGAGGGACTCGAATCGCACAGACTCTCTAGGGTGAATGCATAATGGGACTTGCTGGAGACTGCTCAAAACCCACACCACAGACCGACAGACCACACTACTGGGATAGTCAACCCCTGCAAACAGGTGGTCGTTGACCCAACGAGTATTGAGGAGGGTCATGTATAGCGAGTAACCAGCGAGGGCAGGTGATCCAAGTGTCAAGATAGCAGACATGAGGTTGTCCGTCCTCCATGGGGCATCAAAAGAGAGCTGGGAGACCAAAGCAAGGTAGGGTGGGAGCCAGGCAGCATATTCCTGGGCGAAAGAGGTCCAGCTAAACTCCTCTAGCCCGGTCCCACAATAAGTAATGCACCCTGCGTACGAAAGTGCATTAGCCGCATCCGTAGAGGTAACACTGTCACCACGGCTTGTGTGGAGAACAGAAAGGGCGGTCATATTCGAGATGTTCCAAATGCAACCACTTGAACTGTTTGCGCAGCTGATAACATCAACCAGACACTGGGAGAAGGACATTCCAGAAGCAGAAGCAGAGACAGGGAATGATGCAAGAAAGAGGAGGAAGATGCCTCAAAGTATTGATCAGCTAGACATAGACTCCTAAGAAATAAAATACCTTTCCAGCCGTATAGGCATGCAGAGGGCAGTGGAGGGGTACACTGGTGTCGGGCAGCAGCTTCAGCTTAAATTATGCAGGAGATACCCTGCAGTATTGCCCCTCAGCCAGCGGTGGCAATGCAATTAATATAGTGAGCGCATAGCCCATCAAAGAAACATGACAAGGCCCAAAATTTGCAAGTGACGCCGCTGGCACTTGCCTACCATGCCGCATCGTCAAGACACCACCAGCCAAGGGCAAGTCAAAGGACAGAAAACAAAAGAAAAAACAACACAGACGGACCAAGGATCGAAGAGGCCAAAAAAAAAAATCCAGGATTGGCAGCAGCGCATACATCCCACAACTCCCTTGCTGTAGAAAAAGCAGTGTTTGTTTTGTTTCCTAGTGTGGTTAGGTTAGGTTCAGTCAGTGAGGAGATATGTAGCTGCCATGCTGTTTTGAGGTACACTTTTTTTCCCCCTGACTGGAATGTGAGCAGGGATATCAATTAAATCTCCCAACGTTTGAACCCCGAATGGCTGCCACAACACATGACCTCTGTCATTAGGATCAATTGCATAGTCATACTACCAATTTGTAAGGGGTGTGGCCAGTCGGAGTCTATAATTCCAACTCAGTGGGCCTCTTTCCCCAGGACCAAGAAGACACATTTCTCAAGGCTCCTTTTACCAGGCACGCAGGCAGCCATCGACCTCTACACACAGGTAATCCAAGTGTTGCGACGAGTGGCAGAACTCGTGTTTGATAGAACATGATCTCGTTGCTTTCCCAGGACAGGGAGTGGCGTACCAGCTGCACAGGCTCACAGTGTCAGGACCCGAATTATGTCTCAGTCCCTAGGGCAAGTGACTGCCCTCTATTCCTTGAGCCGTTACTCGAGGAGTCTCTGGGAGGTTGCTCTTGCTACTTGGCTCGTCGTTAATAACCTGAAATGAATCCATCCTTCAAGCTTCAAGTTCCAAGACAAGTAACAGCCACAAGCAGTAGCGTGGGAGAAGAAGCTTGTGACGGAAACGAGCGTAGTCAATTCCAACTGGGGGTGAATGATGTCATCTCTAACACGTGTTACATTCACTGTTTATTAGACCCCATTTGCCTGCGCAAACGTTCATTTCGGCCTTTTTCGTTACTCTTCGGAAGCGTTAGTCCGACTGTTTCATCCGACTGACCGAATGTAGGACCGCTTCCTGCACCTCGTGAGATTCCTTAAGGCGGCCAGACCCTCTTACTTTTTTTAAAAGTGTTCAAGGCAACCGACTACCTGCATGCCACAACTTCGTGGATGAGGCATGGGATATTGGAGGTGCCGAAGCACTTAATTTGAGAGCAACGTTCAAGAATGTTAATCACCTCCACTTTCCCATTAGGATTACCGTCTAGATTCTTGACAGAGAATGTTCGTGGTGCCGATGTTGACCTCAATCACTCACCCTCAGCCGCTGGTTCGCCAAGCAATGAAGCGGTTCGACGATGCCATCAATTTCAAAACATTAACCAGTATGATCCCCATGTCTACTACCACCAAGAGCAGGGGTGTGTTTGTCTTTTCGTGATGCAGTAACTTTTACTGACTTTGCCTCCAGGTATTTCATGTTACCAATGACTTCTCGTCCCCAACTACAAGAAGACATCTATGCTTTGTTTGACAGGATGTTCTCGATGAGGTTGTTCAGACTGAAGTCTGGAACTAGTACTACATCTCGTGTCTCAGGAAATGTTAAGTTTTGCTAATAGTCTACCAGATGACGGAGAAATTCGATCAGACCATCGAGTGACATCTCTCTTCTTTGGAGCTCGACAGAAGCCCTTTGTGGTGTGATCCTTGCTTTGCATTCCTCGCTCTCCACAAGAGCGAGATCGAGGTGATGATTACTTAGTTTGAGGGGCAGGCATAGATCATCTGCATAGGCTCCTATATGATTGGTTGGCGCCCGCTTGGACCGATTTGTAACAAAGACTCAGGGGAAACCAAAATGACCTGGGAAGAACTGGAACAGGGAGGCTCTGGTGCTGGCACAGCCAACGTGACACAACAACCAATGCATAGAAGGCATCATCGCTTTTGCTTGTCAGGAAAGCAAGGTCCTCAAAAAATAAAAGCCACGCCGATTCCGTATCGCGACCGCTCGCCAGCACTAGTGGCGTACAACGGCGCTTAGAGTCCCCCCAGACACGCAGACACATTGAAGTTCAAGAACTCAACTCGACCTCGCGGTAGACCCGGGTCAGTTAGGTATCCAACCGCGTGGCGCACAACACTGCTAGACGGTTGCCACGAATTGCATTGCGACGAAGAGTCCCGACTGCCACGGACGCATCTCATAAATCAGTGTTGGCCATCATAAAGCAACCAGCGAGAGAATAGACCAAGGAGGCCACATATGTTGTTTACCATCAGAAAGCCGCACAGCTAGTGAGAAGGCAGTTGGGCATGGGTCACAGTCCAAAACAGGTGGCGTGGCAATAGCATGGATAACAACCCCGAAGGGATCGTATACATGAATTCAGAGTGCACGCGGATTCCTCTTGGCGAGGCTGACGCCGGCTCTTTGCTCTATGCAGTGGCAGGAATTTGAAACACCCAGCGACTCGTAGCCTACGAAACTCAGTACCCAAAGTCATGGTACTTATTGCCTCTGCTCGTTGGTCTCGTGCGTAGGGGCAGGAAACCTTTCAAGAAAAGCGAGTTCCTATTCATGAAACGGCTTCCTACTCCTAACCGTCAGACAAACCGTGAACGTTAGAGGAAAAGAGAGACGTGCGTCGTAGTGGCCACATCTAGAGCTTATAAATGGGACCACGACGACGTACATCATCAAGGTCGTTTCTGAGGCTTTGTATCAACGTCCTCCGTTGAGTTGCTAGAAATAAAATTGCGAGGTGTCGAGAAGCGAGACGGTGGGTGGGAGAATCAATGAGATTTAGAAGGGTTTATATAGAAACGAAACGTACGACTACTAGCTAGGGAACTGGCCCGCTCTAGGCTATCCTGTTAACGTTTCCGAGCTTGGAAGCCCAGAAGATATGCAGGACTCCGAGTTGCCAGAATCACATCCAGTTGGGCTGGGCATTGCCAGCCCAATTCGTTAGTCCGACAATTCAACGTGTACCTATCTGTCCCCCGTTCCAACCAAGTAGTAGTTGATATTCAGTGGCTTTGAGCTTAGTCGGAACAGAAGTCGAGGTCTTGACATATCTTAGAAGTTCTGACAGGGTATGGGATACAAACGGAAATTCGCATACGATTGGTCGGAACAAGAAAATGACTCTCACACTGCTTCACGCTCAGAAATCCAATGGAGAACCCCACCAACATGGTTAAAGGAAATCGCAAACAGGGAGAGCGAACCAGCACATGACCAGCGTGCATGCTTCACAAGCACCACCCCACCGCATGCCCCAAGTCCCTGATACACCGATGCTCGCTCAATGACAACGCCGTCATCAGACACTCGCGCTGTTTGTCCTTTTGGCCTCGTAGACCGTACGCTACGGCGAGGAAATACCATACTTCAGGGACGTCCCATCCAGGGCCGCGCGCCATGTATCCCAGCAGGC
>JBBPUG010000929.1:0-13805 GCA_038094535.1 Tubosaeta aff. alveolata | reverse complement strand
CCCTGATTTCGACAGGAGCCAAAACGCGTCTGCAAACCTCGCGAAGATGTTCTCGGATATCGTGGGCTGTGAAGAAGTCATAAAGAAACTCGGCGATTACCAAAAGATCGCCCAGGCTATGAAAGAGAAGGGTCTCGACATGCGGTCTCGGATCCCGAGTAACTTTGTATTCAAGGGACCCCCTGGTACGTGGCGCTTGCACTCCATCTTGGGCGTTCCCTCACAGACAGCAGGCACGGGAAAGACGACAACAGCTCGAAAGCTTGGTCAAGTGTATTATGACATGGGGTTCCTTGGTTCCAAAGAAGTGATCGAATGCTCCGCAACAGACCTGGTTGGGCAGTATGTTGGGCATACGGGACCGAAGACGAAGGGCATTTTCGACAAAGCTCTCGGCAAGGTACTCTTCATCGATGAAGCATACCGGTTGAGTGAAGGTCATTTCGCGAAAGAGGCGATGGATGAGATAGTGGGATTGATGACCAACGAACGTTACATGAACAAGCTCGTCGTCATCCTGGCAGGGTATGACCATCAGATGAACGAGTTGTTGGCAGTCAATCCCGGTCTCTCCAGCCGTTTCTCTGAGGAGATCATCTTCCAGAATATGTCCTCGGAGCAATGTCTGGAGCTCTTGGATAAGGAACTGAAGAAGGACCTAGTTATCGTTCCTGAACTCAGCGACAAGACCTCAAAAACTTACCTCGAGATGCGAGACGCTATTACTCAAATGTCTGCGCTTCCATCCTGGGGTAATGGGCGTGATGTCAAGACGCTCGCAAAGAGGCTAACACAGAAAGCATTTGCGAACATGGCATATGGTGGAAGTTCGGACTCACTCTCGGCAGAAGACACTCTGGGGGTCATAACATCGATGCTGAAGGAACAACTGGACCGGCAAAGCATCGTTCGCGCTGCACCTGCCACATCCAGCTCCTTGCCTACGGCGAGCATGGACGGCCCTGCGCCGCCGCCTCCCTCCATGTCCACGTCGACAAGCCAGGCGACTAAGCGTGCCCCCCCACCTCTGCCACCCAAGCAGGCTAAACGCTTGAAAGGCAACTCTCGAGAAAAGGCACAAACCAAGCCACACGCTAAGCGGCCCCGACCGCCGTCAGACGACGATGCGTCCGACGACGTGGAACGAGATGCGGGCGTGTCGGACGACATCTGGAACCAACTTCAAGCAGATAAGAAAGCCCAACAAGAAGCGCAGAAGAGGGCGGCGGCGGAGGAACGACGTCTCGCGCTCGAAGTCAAGGAAGGTGGGAGGCAGACCCAAGCGGCGCAGCAGCGGGTTGGGCAACTACGGCGTGCGATGGCGGCTGCCAAGGACGAGGCGAAGAAGCGGATGGAACGTGAGCTGAAAGAGGCGCGACGGAATGCGGCGGAGGTGAAGGCGGCGAGGGAGAGGGCTGCTGCCGAGTTGAAGCGGAAGCAAAAGGAAGAGGAGGAGAAGAAGAAACAAGAGCTTGAGATACAGAAGAAGCTGACGCAGATTGGGCGTTGTGTTGCAGGATTTATGTGGATCAAACAGGCAGGCGGATACAGATGTGCGGGTGGGTCACATTTCGTCTCGGACGCGCAACTGGGGTTGTAAGAGTACTATGATATAAGTACTAGTGTACTAGTAGTACCAACTTGTCCATGCCGCTGAGTTTCGGCGTCGATGCGATTAGCTGAGAAGGCGCCAAGTTCGGCGTCAACTTTTGAGGCTCAGCCTCGGTGACTCCATGGCTACTGATCGTTCAACTCATAGTACCGTGTTCATTGAACGTTCAACTGTGTCGAGGAGCATGTCGGTTCAGTGCCGGCGAGAGTCTCCGAATACCTACCAAATCCGTGCAGTGTAGGTCCCGAGGTTCCTGTGCGTGAGGTTCAGATGTTGTCTCTCTTCTCTCCCATCACCAGCCACCATCAGTAGTCTCGCTGTCTCATGAATCGCGATCAGCAACTCAGAAAACGTTTTTTAGATATACTCAGTGGATCTACAGATGTAGAACGCCACAAAGCCCAATTTCTCCAGGGTCTTTCCTTGCAGGAGGATCCAGCGACCTGCGTCAGCAAAATTGTCGAAAGCAAACACGGGCTTTCTGCAGTGCAGCAGGCTATGCGCCACGACCTGAACACGAAATTCATGAACGGGCTTGGGTCCACCGTCATCGGATATCTCCTCCGTGCCAACGAGCTGGGAGACATGCTCGACACCGTCCTTCTCCAGATCCTTGACCCGCCCATCTTTTGGAGCAAGTTCTGCGAGGAGTTTGAAAAGGGGCATCTAGACGAGAACGCGGAACGCGCGTTCGCACAGCTCCTCGCTCATCTCCTGCGGATGGAGAATAAAGACACGTCGCGGTTCCGTGACCGCGCCAAGCAGCCTTCCATCCTCGATAGGCTCGTCAACTCGGACTACCCAGAAGTCAAAGCCGCCGGTAATCTCATCAAAGAGATCCTCTCCACTGCTTCTGTCGCGTCCGTCGCGTCCAGCCCCGAAGGTCCCGGAGGTCGTCACGATAACGACTTCATTGATTTTCGCGAGATCTCCATTGTTCCCACCGCAGACGAGGTTCGCTGCACCAGGAGCGCTTTTTTTAGACATGCCTCATTGCTCGACGATCCCAACACGAAGGATACTCGCGTCGCGGATTACCTTGACAACACCTTCCGTCTCTTACGAGAAGACATGCTCTATGAAATGAGGGACGAGCTCCAGCCGATCCTCACCAAGAATAGCAAAAAGAGGCAGCGTGGTGTTGTTATTGAGGGGTTGTCCATAGCAGACGTATATACGGGATCTGACGATCGCAAGAACCGGACCCCCCACGGGATCGTACTCCGGTGTTCTGGAGATCTCAAGATACTCCAAAATATCAAGGATGGCGATAGAATGTCCTTCCTCAAGAACGACTCGCGTGGTTCGAAATTTCTCAGCCATCAATCCTTGGTCTGCCTTCTCGCTGACGGTCAATTACTGAGCCTGGGGACTATTGTGCGAGTAGAAGATTTCTTGGTGAAAAAGCCTCCCTCTGTCGTCGTTCGGGTCAGTGGAGAGGCAAGTTTTGCCAAGACGCTGCTCAAGCTGAGCTCGGCAAAAGACATCAAACTCGTTCAGACAAACACCGCCATCTATTCCTTCGAGCCTGTTCTAAAAGTCCTTCAAAACATGAAACTTCTCCCTTTAGCAGACGAGATCCTGCTGTGGGAGAGTGGGAACCCCGTCGGTAGTCCCGCAGCTAGCTTCTCTCAGATCACTGTTCCTCTGGCTCGAAACCCGTCGATGGACATCCAGCCCCTACTCAATACCCCAGCCTCGATCAAGCTCGACAAAGCGCAAGCAGTCTCGCTCCTCTCTGGTCTAAACCAGAGAGTCTCCCTAATACAAGGGCCGCCTGGTACGTCCTCTTAGCCACGATGCATAATCCTCAGTAACAGTTTCAAAACAGGGACTGGGAAATCGTTTATTGGAGCATTACTTGCGAAGGCGCTCCATGACTTCTCTGACCAGACCATCCTCGTTGTTTGCTTCACGAACCACGCACTCGACCAGTTCTTGGAAGATCTGATCAATATTGGCATACCAGAGTCTAGTCTCGTGCGCTTAGGAGGGCGCGCCAACTCCGCAGTTTCTCAACTCAGTCTGAACAAGCAAACAAGAGAGAAACAGTTCCGTTCCAATGCGGAATGGACTCTTATTGACGGCCTGAGGTCGAGGGGGGAGTTTTTGCGTGAAGAGCTTGAGAAAAAGTTCAAGCCCTTTCTCGCATCTAATTTGTCTCTGGAAGATATGCTCACCTATGTCGAGTTCGAGGCCTCAGAGTACTTCGATGCCTTCCAGGTTCCGGAGTCCACCGACGGGATGGTTTGCGTGGGAAAGAACGGGGCCGCCGTTGATGCCACGTACCTCATCTCTCAGTGGTCTCAAGGACACGACGCCGGCGTATTCAAGAGAGAATCTCATGTCTTGGAAGCCGCAGGAATTTGGACCATGCCCAAGGCAGAGCGCCAACAGAAGTGGGCAGACTGGAAGTTGGCGATTAAGCGGAGCGTAGTCGACGATCTCTGGAAACTCGCGAGGGACTACGACGAATGTCAAGAAGAGCTTTCGCGCAAGTTTGGTGAGGCTAACCTAGCGATACTCAGACAGAAACGAATCATTGGATGTACCACGACCGGTGCCGCAAAGTATACCGAAGATATCCGGGCTGCTTCGCCTGGGGTATTGCTCGTCGAAGAAGCTGGAGAGATCCTGGAGAGCCACGTCATCACTGCGCTTGGGAGCCAAACGAACCATATGATTCTTATCGGGGATCACAAGTAAGCTCTCGTCTCTCCTTTTGTTCTTTTATTCACCTTGTGCACAGGCAGCTCCGGCCGAAAGTGAACAATTATGAGCTGACCGTCGAGAAAGGAGAGGGATATGACCTGAACCGATCCCTATTCGAACGCCTGGTCCTCAAGGGCTTTCCTCATCAAACACTTATCGCCCAACATCGAATGCGTCCGGAGATCTCAGCTCTCATCCGTGCCTTGACATATCCTGATTTAACCGATGCGCCCAAGACCCAAAACAGAGACAACATCCGGGGAATCCAGAGCAACGTCGTCTTCATGGACCACAATGAAGACGAAGATGACGAGAAACGGATCGCTGATCGTGGGGATGGTGGTGCGTCAACCTCGAAACGAAACCAGTTCGAGGTGGACATGGTCATGAAGATCGTGCACTACCTCATACAACAGGGCTATGGAAGCGAAAACATCGTCCTCCTCACACCGTACTTGGGACAGTTGTCAGCGCTTCGTGACGCTCTCAAAAATGGCGGCGATGCTATTATGAACGAGCTAGATGCTGGAGAACTGGCTCGAGCAGGACTACTCGCATCGTCCACGCCTCACGCCAAGAATCATAAAACTCGGATCCGGCTAGCGACTATTGGTGTGTGCTATGGTTCTTTGTTGAACCCCCATTCATAACGAATGTTTCAGACAATTATCAGGGTGAAGAAAGCGACATTGTGATCGCGAGCCTGACTAGATCGAACTCCCATGGACAAATCGGCTTCATGAACTCTCCTGAACGTCTCAATGTTTTGATCTCGCGTGCACGCGACGGTCTCATCTTGGTCGGTAATTCTCGGACCTTCAAGGCTTCTAAAACGGGCGGGGATTTGTGGAGAAAATTCTTTGGTCTCTTGCAAACCGGTGGTCATATATTCAACGGGTTTCCTGTCAAGTGCGAACGACATCCCACGACCACTGCTCTGATCAAGTCACCAGCAGAGTTTGATACCTTTGCACCCGATGGGGGATGTACTGAACCTTGGTAAGCTCCTCGTGGTTGTGCGTTAGATTGGGAACCTCAGCGCATACTATAGTGGCGCGCTCCTCAAGTGCAAAATTCACACGTGTTCCAAAAGGTGTCATCCTGCCCGACTGGGACCTGGTCAACCAGACGTCCACACCACGATGCCTTGTACCCAGCTTTTCACCGAGCCATGTCCGGCAAATACGCACCAGATAAAGTGGAAGTGCTCCCAAGAACGACCTGAAAAATGCGCCGCGTGCGAGAAGGAGGCAAAGCGCCTTGAGAAGCAAGCGAGGCTCGACCTCGAAGCTCAAGAGCAACGTGAGGCGGCACGGCGCCAGCACGACCTAGACATGGCAGTACTCGAGGCTCAGCTGCAATTCGAGAGGGAGAAAACGGCTGATATCCAGGCCGCCAAAGACAGGGATGATCAGATCCGACAAAAGATGAAGGAGATCGAGGACGCGAAAAAACAGGCCAAGAATGCGGCGAAGCAAGCTACGTTCTCTGGCTCTCAGACATCTGGGTCGTCACCGTCGGGCCCTACAAATACGCCTTCATCCCCGTCTACACCTTCCGTCCACTTGCCTCAGAACACGGGAGGTGGAACTCCCGCTCACCCACAGAGTTCACCGTCAGGTTCGTTGCGTCCTTCGGTGCCGTCCCCGGCCCGAGACAAGTGGGAGGGGCAGAAACGTAACAACGGCATACAAAATCCCGCCATTGATAAGATCATGGATCTGACGGGGCTTGAGGAAGTCAAGGAGCAGATACTGCGAATCAAGGCAAAGATTGACACCATGAAACGTCAAGGCGTTCCGTTGAACAAGGAACGTCTCAACCTTGTTTTACTTGGTAATCCAGGAACAGGTGAGCTTTCTTCGCAGATCCCCTTGTCTTATTCATGATTAATGGCCCGAAACCAGGTAAAACGACGGTTGCAAGACTGTATGCGCAATTCCTGGAATCTATTCAAGTTTTACCTGGCGATGCGTTTCTGGAGACCACTGGCTCAAAGCTATCGTTTGAAGGCGTCGGTGGAGCAAAGGGTCTGATCGATGAAGCGTTGAAAGTCGGAGGAGGCGCCATCTTTATCGACGAAGCGTACCAACTTACGAGTGACAAGTCTGGGGAGCAAGTGCTCGACTTCCTTCTCGCTGAAATGGAAAATCGGGTAGGAACGCTCATCTTCGTCCTTGCCGGATATAACAAACAGATGGAAAAGTTCTTTGAACACAATCCTGGCTTGCCCAGTCGCGTTCCGTACCGGCTCCAATTCGCAGATTACACGGACGCAGAGCTGATGACGATGCTCGAAGACTTCATTCTCAAGCGATACCAGGGCAGAATGGTCATCGACGATGGCATCCGTGGACTGTACATCCGCATCGCTGTTAGACGCCTCGGCCGCGGGAGAGGCGCACCAGGATTCGGTAACGCGCGTGCATTACAAAATATGTTTGCAAAGGTCTGCGAGCGCCAAGCGGAGCGCGTCGAGAAAGCGCGCGATGCCAGTGCCCCCGCAGACGACTTTTTCATGACCAAGGAGGACCTGATCGGGCCCGATCCGTCCCAAGTCATTCCGAACAACGCGGCGTGGAAGGAGTTGCAGGGACTCGTTGGGCTCGCGACCGTCAAGGAATCCGTCCGCAACTTTTTTGCGCTTGTCGAGACCAACTACCACCGCGAGCTGGAGGAAAAGGAGCCGCTGCAGATGTCGTTGAACAGGGTCTTTTTAGGTTCTCCGGGCACGGGGAAGACGAGCGTCGCCAAGCTGTACGGTCAAGCGCTCGCGGATCTGGGACTCCTGAGCAATGGGGAAGGTGAGGATACAAGTTCGTGTAGCTTCGGAGAGCTGATTTATGGTCCTTCTAGTCGTCGTCAAGAACCCATCCGACTTTGTAGGCGCGTACTTGGGTCATTCAGAGAAAAACACCAAAGCGATTCTGGATAGCACTCGAGGCAAGGTCCTCGTTATCGACGAGGCGAGTTCAAGTCATTCGTGTCTACCGATTGTTAACGTGGTACTAGGCGTATATGCTGTATAGCGGTGGCAAGGGCAGCGGCGATTCGTTCAAGACGACCGTCATCGATACCATCGTTGCCGAAATTCAGAGCGTGCCGGGCGAAGATCGATGTGTCCTGCTTCTCGGCTACAAAGAGCAGATGGAGGAGATGTTCCAGGTTCGTTCCCGTGCTCCATTTGCTATCATCTCTAATCTTACGCTCGTGCAGAACGTCAATCCGGGCTTAGCTCGTCGTTTTGCCATCGAGAACGCGTTCAACTTTGAAGACTTTACAGAATCGCAACTGATGGAAATCTTTGATTATAAGCTCAAGAAGCAGGATCTCGCCGCCACCGACGACGCCAAACAAGTCGCTCGCGATGTTTTGAGCCGGATGAAAGATCGTCCAAACTTTGGCAACGCGGGTGAGGTGGAGAACTTGCTTGGCCTTGCCAAGGATAGATACCAGAAGCGGATGTCGCCCGTGCCTCCTCACGAACGATCCGACGTTGTCTTTGAGCCTCAGGACTTTGATCCCGAATTCGACCGAAGCCAGAACGCATCTGTGAACCTGGCCAAGTTATTCGAGGATGTCATAGGATGCGACGAAGTGATTCAGAAACTAGACAAATACCAGAAGATCGCGCAAACGATGAAAGCACAAGGACTCGACATGCGGAAGCAAATTCCGAGTAATTTCGTTTTCAAGGGGCCGCCTGGTGAGTCCGCGTTTGTATGTGATGCTTGGAAACATCCTCACGCGCACGCGACAATCAAGGGACCGGGAAAACGACGACCGCGCGAAAGCTTGGCCAAGTCTACTACGATATGGGATTCCTGTCCTCGGCGGAAGTGTTTGAATGTTCGGCGTCCGATTTGGTCGGTCAATACGTGGGGCAAACTGGGCCCAAGACTAGGAAAGTCTTTGAGAAGGCGCTTGGCAAGGTGTTGTTTATCGACGAGGCTTACCGCCTGAGCCAAGGACACTTTGCGCAGGAAGCGATGGACGAGATCGTTGACATCATGACAAAGGAAAAGTTCATGAACAAACTGGTTATCATCCTTGCTGGATACGACAATGAGATGAACAAGCTTCTTGGGGTCAATCCGGGCCTTTCGAGTCGCTTCTCAGAGGAGATACATTTCCACAACATGACGGCCGATCAATGCCTCGCGCTACTCGACAAAGATCTTCGCAAGAGCAATATCGGCATCGCGGAGATGGCAGATACAACCTCCGCAGAGTATCAACAAATGCAAGTTATTGTATCGCGGATGTCTAAGCTATCGTCCTGGGGAAACGCTCGGGACATAAAGACGCTCGGCAAACGGATGTTCCAGCAAGCCTTTGCCAACGCTTCCAACGGAGGACCCCCAACCCTCACTGCTGCGGAGGCTATAGGTATCATGGAGAGCATGCTCAAGGAGCAGCGAGAGAGACTTGGTGTTCCTACCAGTCGTGTCACAAATTCGCCTCCTCCACCGATAGCAAGCCTCAGCGGCCCGCCGCCGCCACCACCACCTACTACATCTTCGTCTTCTTCTCAGTCGTCGAAACCTCCGCCGCCTCCACCTCCGCCATCGTCATCCAGTACTCCAAAACGTCCACCGCCTCCACCACCACCACCGCTGCGGCCGTCCGGACCGAAGCCCCGTGGACCACAGTCTCCGTTCTCTGCCAACAGACCGCCTGTACCGCCTAAGCCACCTCTAACCAATCCAGACGGATTCCAGCCACCCCCTCCACCGCCTGCTAACACCCCCGGTTCTCAACCTATGTCACCACGACCACCGTTTCCTCACCAGGGCAGACCCCAGTTGCCATTTATGCCCTCTCCACCGCCTCTTGCCAACACTCCAAGGTCTCCCATGCCACCACGACCACCGTTACCGCAGCAAGGCGGATCGCGACCGCCGTTTGCGCAGCCGCCTCCCAGGCTTCAAAAACAGCGCGGAAAGAGACAGCCCCCTTCCAACCAGCAAAGTCAGTCCAGCTCCCCGGCTGCATCTGTGGCGGAATTGGATGACCCGACCGCACCGTCTCCCAATCCACAATTTCCGAGACAACGCGGAAAGCCTGGGAGACAGACCCATCCTGCTGGTTGGGCATCTGCGGCCGATTTGGATGGCTCGAGCTCCCTGGCCCCCAATCCACAATTTCAGGGACAGCGCGGAAAGCGGGCAAGACAACCCCCTCCGCAGACCCAGCTCAACTCACCCACTGTATCTGTGGCCGAATTGGATGACTCGAGCGTGTCGCCTTTCAATGCACAGGACCAAAGAGATCCAGGGGTGTCGGACGAGATTTGGGATATGTTACAAGCCAACAAGCGCGCGGCGGCGGAGCAAAAGAGACGGGCAAGAGAAGAAGAGAACAGGCTCAAACATGAATTGAACCAGGCACGTGATGCAGAGCGACGGGCAGAAGAATGGGCCAGGCAACGCGCGGCGGCGCTTGAGGCGGCCAGACGGCAGGCCGTGGCCGAGAGGGAGGCGCAAGAGCAGTTGCAACGTGAACAAGAAGCCGCTCGACAACGGGGAGAGGAGCGGGCTAGGATGCTCGCCATGGCGCTCGAGAATGCCAAACGGCAAGCGGCGGCCCACAGGGCGATGCAGCAGAAGCTGCAACGTGAAGCGGAAGCTGCTCGGAGGCGCGAGGCGGAAGTAAAGGCTGCGCGGGAACGTGCAGCGGCGGAGCTGAAGCGGCGGCAACAGGAAGAGGCTCAGAAGCGGCGGAGGGAGCAGGAGGTCCGTCGGAAGCTGCAAGTGTCGGGATGTTGTCCAATGGGATATCAGTGGGTGCAGCAAGCGGGCGGATGGAGATGCGCCGGAGGGTCGCACTTTGTCAGTGACCTTCAGCTTCAATATCTCTGATCGGTGTATCGTCGCACCTTCTCCCATGGCTGTTCGCAATCGATTGGTGTATTCTCGCAATAGAAAGCTTGCATAGTAGAGAGCCTGCGCCGTATCTGATGTAATGACGAGGGGTCAGATCTGCAAGTGCACGTTCGAATTGCGCTTTCAACGTCATCACTCTTTGGTCTGTCCATCCTGGTGATTCATAAATTTCAAACTACCCTGCCAAGTGAAATACTCGTCGAGCGCGCAGAAGTTTCAATCGGGGATACGGTTGAGTTGAAGACAGGCATGCATCAGAAGAGCTGAGCCACGCATCTCTAAGTATTTGGATCATGTCAAGGATGTTAGGGCGTCGACGTGCAGGCCAACACGGAGGGTGCCACCAGCTGCTTTCGTTCCTGGATGAAAATCGACGGCAGCATCGGGACTCGCCAGTTGGAAGAGGTATGCAATGACCTGGTTGGACGACTTGAGCCTGTCCAGTTGCGGACCGCCACGGTGACTTTGTTGCCGAGTGGGAAGACTAGGCATCTGCATAGCGGTCGAGTGACGTTATTGCTTGTCGACTTTCCAACTCTTGGCACACTGGCTTTCGAATACTCTGATTGGTGGACACACCTCGGCAAAGAACAGGTTCCGACTGGCCCAACCTTTTTGGGTGGAAAAATCCTGCGTTTTTCCTCGCTTAGCCCCAGCCCAACTTTTTGATGCTACTAGACAACCTGAGCCAATTATGAAACTTCACCTGATACAGCTCGAGTAGCGTGTCGATATATTTAGTCGGCGAGACAGTGATGATGGGGGACTACGGTCGTCGAGTAGTTACAATCACCCCATTAGCCAAGCTGGAGCAGGCAGTGTGTGTGTGTGTCGACAGGCATGTGTAGTAGTTCGTCGATCGTCGTAGTTGAGTTCGAGAACGAATGAGTACGGTCGGAGGACAACGCGATCATAAGTCACATATGCGCATTTGAGCGCGGCTCTCCAGTTCCAGCCTAGTAAGACGGGCATGCTCACTGGTGGCCTACTGCCAGTGTTTGATTAGGTCATCGTCGTTGTGCCCTCTTCCTTTTTCCCACGTTCGCTACCTGGCTACTATTCGTGTACACATCCCCATATCTCTCCCAATAGTAGCACTTTGCAAGGCAGCTTGGTAAATATCCAAGAAATCATGGCCGAGTCAGTCTAGGTTCAAGCTCAAGAAAGACACGATGATCAGGGAGGGTTGCGTTTGACGAGTCTCGGCTCCTTCTCTGAGGCTCTGACACTCGCACACCATCTCTCGCTTCAAACTAGTATCAGTGTCGCCTCAGGCCTCACTTAAGCGCCTCAGACATGATACATGTCGGGTTTTCTGGCGAAACAAGGTCAGGCGAAAGGAAGCATGGAATTCAGCCTATGATGTTTCTGGTCGTGTTTCTAGAGTACCGGAAACTCAAAGGTGTTTCATGTCCATGTCGCCAAGTTGTACGCCTAGCATTTCGTATGGTATAAAGCCCAGGGTCTTCCTTCTTTCACCCACAGGTACTGGCTGGTGAGTGTATCCACTCGTTTCGTATCCACCACCGTGCTCACTTTCAATGCTTTTTATCAGCCCATTTTCTATTCTCCAACTCACTAGCCGTTGACGGTCGACAGTCTTCTTGTTCAATTACCACTCTTTGCGATGCATTTCCATTCCGTTTTCTTCGTGTTTATAGTCTCGAGTGTTGTCTCTTTCGTCGCCTCCGCGCCCGCACCCGCTGCCGCCCGGATGGAAATCCCTCGGGCTGTTGCTTCCCTCCCACAGTATGTGTCAGACACTACTGAGCGTTCATATCTAATTCTACTCGATTTTGATGTTTGTTTCACTGCTTCTTCCAGCGTGCCTGTAAGACTCGGGGGCGGTGGTCACCATTGGGGCGGTGGCACTGGCGGTGGCGGCATTGGATTTCGCGGTGACACCAGGGATGGTAAGTGATAAGTTCATGAACAAAAGTTTCTACGCGATTGACAACCATGTACAGTGAGTTCATTCAGACGTTCACCGTGTTGCTTTGGTGACCCTGATTACTTCGTCTTTAGGAAGTACATGGTATCGGTTCCTTCGGACATCGTACATCATCCCAACTCAGTTCAGCCCATTCCGGTCTTAACGGTGCGTATGAAATTTAATGTGGATGCTATCTAAGCAACTGACGGTCGTTGATAGTGAGTTCGAGGTTGTTCTGGTGACACTGATATTTTACTATTGAATACCCTGCAGTATGGCTACCAACAGGGTAGTAATGGGGGAGGCTCAAGTGATGTTGATGACGGTACGCATGGTAGTTCTCCTCAGGGTAAGTGTCAAAATCATGGATTCCCAATGTCACTGACAATCGCTGACAGTGCGTCGGTCAAAATGTGGTTTTGATGATACTGAATGCGCTTGCCATTGACTCGTAGCGGTACTCGACAGGAGACTCCTGGCGCGGTGATTAGTCAGCGGTGGTAAGTGACAATACACGCATCGTGACGAGACCTAAGGTAGCAGCCCAGGACATTGACGTAGGAGTTCCGTGTGAAGATGCAATGCGTACTTCCATGACGGCAGATGTTGTGCAGGGAGCAAACAGAATGTCGGTGAGGATGCTCGCGATAATCCGTATTTCGATAGTACGCTCCTGGACAAATGGAACAATGTGCTTGCATGGATGTGATATCACACTTTGATGAAGGTCGCGCACTACCTCATACAATAAGGCCGTGGAAGTGAAAATATCGTCCTCTTCACGTTGTACTTTAGTCACTTCGTGACGCTCTCGAAAAAGGGCACCGATGCCATTATAGATTGGGTGGACGCTGGAGAATTGACTCGCACAGGGCTACTTACGCCACCCGCTGAGGGTCATAAATACCAAACTTGCCTGGGAACCATCGGTGTGCATTATGGTGCCTTCTTTCCGTTCGTGACCTGTGTTTCAGACGACCGTCAGGGTGAAGAAAGCGACATCGTCCCATGCGTAAATCGGCTTCATGAACTCGTCTTGATCTCTCGTGCACGCGACGGCCTCATCTTAAACTTTCAAGGCCTCCAAATCCCACGAGATCGGGAGCCTCATGTGCACACTACAGCGGTACGCTCCTTGGATGCAAGATCCATACTTGTTCCAAAAGACACAAACTGTGACCTGGTCAACTAGATGCCCACACTACGATGCCTGCTTCTCACCGAACCACGTCTGGCGAACATGCACCAGATGAAATGGGAAAAATGTGCGGTGTGCGAGGAGATAAGGTTCCTCTCGAGGCAAGCGACGCTCAACCTCGACCTTCAAGAGCAGCACGGCACCAGCACGATCTAAGCATGGCGGTGCTTGAGGCTGAGTTGCAATTTGAGAGGGAGGATATCCTGCCGGGCTGCCGAGGAGAGAGAGGACGTGAGAAATCAGGCCAAGAGGGTACTGGCGACACAAGCTGCCCTTTCCAGTTCTCAGACTTGGTGCACATGCGCCTTCGTTCCCATCAGCACCTTCTATGCCAAACCAACCTCGGAATGTGGAGGGGATGCTTCGCTGTCTCCGCTGCGTCATGTCCCTCGGGCCCATTCCCAGCCCAAGACAAGCGGGGATCGATGGCAGAAACACGTCGATGGGGTACGGAACCTTGCCACC
>JBBPUG010000928.1:0-13808 GCA_038094535.1 Tubosaeta aff. alveolata | reverse complement strand
CTTGAGGCTATCGACACTTTCTTCGGGCGATAACTCGGACCATTAATCCTCAGACTTATCCCTTCTTCTGAGCGATATCCCAGACTGACGTCTCGTCCTCTCACCTTTCCCTTTCCAATGACTTCCTCGTGTTGTCATTTCCTTTCCAAAGTAGATGACTCGACTCTGCAGTCTTTCCTCCTTTTGTCTTGTCTTATCTTGCTCTCTCATTGGACGATTAACTCCGCAGTCGTCTCTCTCACGACGGCGATACTTCCCCTTATTCCATAGCCTTCCATACCGTTCCATTCTCTCACGGTTGAAACACTTATATACCAGATCGCCTATATTATAGTTCCTTACTCTGAATCTACGATATTCGTCATACTCATTCTCTGTCCTCGAGCGATTCTCGAGACTGCGTGCTCACTCGTCATCGTCCTCAGTCCTCTGTCTTTGTTTCGCACTTAGCTTGCTAAGAGAGACGCTGTGGTACCTCTTCATGAGCGTCCGCCTCTCTTGGGTTAAGTCGAACACACTCTTGAGTACGCCTAGCGTTACAGTCAGCACTTAAGGCATGGCTGTAACACATATCAAGTCAGCACTTATTGCATGGCATGGCTGTGACCCTTGATGAGATCCTGATGAAGATAAGATAATGAAAGAAAACAAAAGTGCGAAGTGAAATAAATGAGACCGTAACACCACAGCCTTACATGTGTTTGACTGATGTCTTTCATTTCTATGCTATACATGGCTATATCTCTTATCTCTATGGTTTAGAGTATTTCCATATCGGTAACTCATTGGTAGATTAGGTCACAACATGTATATACAGTATGGATAGTATATAAATGCCAAGGGCTTGCCTGGGACTTCTCCCAGTCAAGTTCACTTGGAATTTTCCTTTATACTTTAACTGATTCCCTTGGTGTTTATATACTATCCATACTGTATATACATGTTGTGACCTAATCTACCAATGAGTTACCAATATGGAAATACTCTAAACCATAGAGATAAGAGATATAGCCATGTATAGCATAGAAATGAAAGACATCAGTCAAACACATGTAAGGCTGTGGTGTTACAGTCTCATTTATTTCACTTCACACTTTCGTTTTCTTTCATTATCTTATCTTCATTCCTCTCTTCTTGGCAAAGGTTGCTATATTCTGATGTTTATTATGCCTTCACTCATTTGAAGTTGTTTCAGTCATAGATTGGATCAGATATGTGTGTCAGCACTTGAGGCATACATAGCTTGGCTGTAACATATATCCACAAATTTCCAATGATATGTATAGAATTGGATAGGTTACTACAAATATCACAGGGCCATGTCAAGGTCCCATCATACAGCTGAGTGACAGGTAGCTTACATCATCACAGTCCATACAGCAGATTTATAACACGCAAAGGGCCACATCCGTGGCAAAACCTGCTATAGTTCTCACTGCATGCAAGCAAAGAATTTTATTACACTAAGATGACTATTGGACAAATAATCTCATTTACTTTTGTCAAGGATGTCCCGAAATGTACTCCTAACCTGTGTGACCAATGGGTGCCCCTGATGGGTGTATGGGTGTGGGGTTAACCCATGGGCAAGGCCTTAGTGGGTGTGCGTCTCTGCACCATTGTTGGCATTACAGCAGTGAGGGTGCCTTAGCATCCCTTTACTGGCTGGTGCACTCCCACACGTCAGGTGGAGGGTGTGCTGTTGTGCTGCCTAGGCCCTCACTGAAATGACTTCAAAGGAGTGAAACCATAGACATCAACATCCATAGTTCAAATGCGAAGACTTCAGCGTAGCAGCAACCTTTGCCAAGAGTGAGGGAAATCACTCAGAGAACACACCAATGAAGGAGGAACTCCAAAGTGAACTTGACTGGGGAGGAATCCCAGCAAGCCACTCTGGCTTTATATACTACTTCTACTGTATGTACATGTTGTGACCAGATCTACCAATGAGTCACTAATATGGCATACCCTCAACCCTATAGATAAGAATGCATGGCTATGCATAGCATGGAAATGAAGAACACAAGGTAAAGGCATGTAAAGCTGTGGACACAGCCAAGATAAGAGAAACATGAGGTACACACGAAGTATGGCAGAATGGAAGAATAATAAAGATGAAACATACACAGCCTTATGCACAGACTGTAATGGAAATGGAAGTGTGCATAGATCTAGATCCAAGTGTGTCAGCACTTATGACCGTTGTCTGGCTTAAGACACAATGTCAAGTCAGCTCTTACTGCACAGCATGGCTATGACCCTTGACATAACCTAGATGTTAAGTTATAAAGAGAAACAGTAAAGAGAAAGGGAAAAGAGAATAAGAGAAGCATGCAGCTGCAAGGGAAATGGCAGTAATGATAAGGCACAGCCTTGATAAGGGATGTGGCAGCCAATAGCAATAAGGAATCATATGACTAGGAATGTGATGCATGTGGTGACCATGAGTCAACCATGGCACAAGTCATAATGAGTCATAGATAAGGAGTGAGTCATGATGTGTCACGACTAGCATGAGGCATGTTATAAGGTTTGCATAATGTATGCCTTGAGGCATGACGTCATAGAAGAGAGATAAGGGAATGGATTCCAGACCCAAAGCATGTGATGCGAAGAATTGAAAATGAATATGTGTTAAGGCAATGACCTTGCGGACATCTAACGTATTCTTGATGACGTCTAGAGCATTCATGCACTCTTGTACTAAGACCAGGATATGGTCCTGTAACACTCACTCTCCTCATCATCTCATAGATGTTGGATAGGTTGTTACACCCCCCACTCGTCGGCTTTAGGTGCACGACTGTTGCACCTTCTATTCATTGTCCTAACTGGTAGAAGGCACACCATTGCACTGCACACACCTTCCTCATCTGGTGTGCGTGTGCATGATGGGCATGTTGTTGTACCTCCCGCGTGTCATCCTGGTGGGTCATGGTTGCGCCATTGCACTGCCAGACCTTCCTTGTTGTCCTATAGGTGGTAGACATGGCATGCATGGCCTTTCCACCATCGTGGTTGGTGGTGGGTACACCGTTGTGTGGCCCCACCCTCCTTGTCATCTTGTGAAAATGCATAGGTGGTTTGGCAGTGGTGGGCAAGGTCACGGTATTGCAACCCACACCCCGTACCTGTGGACACCAGTATCCGTGCAGTCCTCTGCTGCACAGTGGTATCAAATATGCACCAGTGAAGGTTATCTGGGGAATGACAGCACAAGAACTTCACATCCAAAGCAGTAGGATGATCACGTAAGACAATTGAGAGGTAAATATAAACAAATATAAACGTCAAATTTTGCGTTTTCCTGCAAGTTGTAGATTAAGTGTTCAGGATGACAAAGACCCACTACTAAAGTAGCAGGAATAATCTGTACAGGAACATACAGCGAACTGGTTTTTATACAAAGATGTACACAAGTGAGCTTATAGGCTTGTACAATATGGTCATCTGTACCATGCTTGTACACTGTGTAGCATCTATAGGTCCTGTAGAAACCATCTTCTGTTCTGCCATTCTACTAGCTGGTACTGCTAGGTCTGATTATACCCAACCATGAAAATGAACACCAAATCATATTAAAAGAGCACCACTGTCTACATTATGTTAAAGTACCTAAATAGGGGTAGCAATTGCCCAACTGAGGTAGGGTAAATACAAAGTGTTAAGTAGTCAAGAGAGGTCTCACCTCAGACTGTGCTGCAACTCCAGAGTGGAATAGGCGAAAATAGGGGTGCCAGATCAGGAAACATGAAAGGCACAGTAGTGCATGTTTGAAGAGACTAGGAGTGCCACTAAGCGAATGACACAAGGTATGACTATACTATAATAGATATAAGTAAGTCTGAAAGTGGTAGAATGAGAAATGGAGGAGAAACATGCCCCCAAAGACAGACAGATGGTTAATGGATGGATGGATGGATTTGACTGGACAGCTGGATGGTTAGACAGATTGATGGATCACTGGATCACTGGATGGATGGATGGTTGACTGCATGGATGGTTGAATAGATTAGATGGTTGGTTGGATGATTGGATGAGTGCATGGATGGATGGATGGATGACTGGATGACTGAGTAGATGGTTGGCTAATTAGATGGTTGGACAGATGACTGCATGGATGGTTTGATGGATGGATGGATGGATGGATGACTTGATAGATGAATGGATGATTGACTGGTTGACTGGTTGGATGGTTGGTTGAATAAATGGATGATTGGTTGGTTGACTGGTTGGTTGAATGGCTAACTAAATGGATGGATGGATGGATGACTAGATGAATGACTAGATGATGTCCCCATGTGTGGCTCACTAGATGGATGGATGGATGACTGGTTAGACAGATGACTAGATGGTAATATAGATGGGTAGTTAAATAAGTGAATGAAGGAAATTTTATATGGATGGATTGGTTAACTGGATGGTTGGTGGGTTGGTTGCATGACTGAATGGTTAGATAAATGGCTAGTTGGATAAATGGATGGCCCAATAGTTAGCTCTGTGGTCAGATGGATGATTTCATGGTTAGTCACTGGATGATTAGTTGGATGGTTGGTTAAATAGATGAATGAATAGCTTGCTGAATGGATGGATGGTGACATGACTTCAAACATCAATAGTTGTAAACATCAAATGATGGCAACATAAATGGTGGCAAGAGGTTTAGGAAATCACTTGAAGTTCAAAGGGAAATTTGAAATATACTTGACTGGGGAAATGTCCTAGCAAGCCAATGCCCTTTATATACTACTCCTAATATATATATGTTGGGGGAGAAACCAGGAAACAGATAGATAGGTACACCTCTACCCTTACTTAATTTGTTCAGGGTGGTCAGGATACAGGCATAGTTGGTGTTGTATAAGTGGGCATTGATGGCAAAGTATGCTTTTGTCACCTTCATCCCTCGGGTGGCATCAGCCAGTTCTCCAGAGAAATTGGCAGGAAGATCAGCTTTAAACTCGGCTCGAGGTGCAGGAGGACCAGCTGCAGGGGCAGGCACTACTACAGGTGGAGAAGGAGGGGGAGGTGCGGGTGCGGGTGCAGCTCTAGCTCCAACTCCAGACATTGTCACTATGGGGACCTGTGGTGGGGGTGTTAGGGTTAAGGGTTGCAAATGGATTGTCACTACAGGTGGTGTATGGACTTGAGGAGGTGTGTTACTAGGTGATACTTTGATCGGTGAACCAGGGGGTGTTACAGCCTGTGGTTCTTCTTCTGGGTCTGAGTCAAAGGCAGAAAAGGTGCCTCAGTGACAAAGAGACGATGGTCTCAGATGAGGGGTAAATGATGGAGCTGCAGAGGTGGAAGGTCCTGGGATCCTTCCTGATTTAGGGCTACTAGATCCTGGGGTTGATGACTGTGGTGACGACGAATGGTTGCCCAATGATTGCCCTAGGGCACAGCCAAGAGCATGATTAAAGTGCGAAATGGTGGGGGGTGGGCCCTTCTCCTAGATAGGAGGGGCAAAGGGTTACTCTGAATCTTTTGTAACGCAAAGCATACTCAAGAGAGTATTTGACTTAACCCAAGAAAGGCAGATGCTCACGAAGAGGTACCACAGTGTCTCTTCTAGCAAGCTAAGTGCAAACCAAGGACAGAGGACAAAGGACAAAGGACAATGATGAGGGAGCATGCAGGTCTCAAGAATCACTCAAGGACAGAGAATGAGTATGACAAGGATTGTAGATTCAGAGTAAAGAAATTACAAGTACACAATGATTGGTATATAAACGATTCTATCATGAGAACATAGAATGTGAAGGAACTTCATGGAATGTGGGGACACTAAGCCATTGTGAGAGAGACGACTGTGGAGGTTATCGTCCAATAGAATCAAAGAGAGCAAGAAAGAAAGATGAGACTAGCTTGAGACATCCCAATGATGAAGAGATAGTGTTTGTAAACGTAGTGGAACATGAGTGGAAGAACTGCGATAGGATGAAGGACACAAAGTAAGAGGACAGAGCGAAAAAGGAAGAAAATTGTATTGTCGAATTGTCCTTGTATGACTCGACTGTCAAGAACATGGAAGATGAGTGATAATAGTGTTGGACAGGTGGAGAGAGCAATATCTGAAAAGGGAACCTCAATTTAGGATTAGGATTATCTAGGGTTACAACATGACCAAATGTCAAAAAGTGCAAAGGGGAAGAGTATGTAAGTGCTTATGTAAAGATCGCTTGAGCCCATGAGCCCAAGTTACCTGATTTGGTTGGCGTCAACCACGTGAACAATGACGACACGATGAAGAGGGTGCATGGGCAAAATGGCCTGCCACTACACGACAACAAGAGCGACAAGGGCGCAGCCACACGACCACTAGGGCGAGGACTGTGCGATGACCAAACTCTCACAACGACGAAGGCGAGGGGGATGCAAGTGGTGCATGACTAGTGCACTACCACTATACAACGGTGGCCTATCCGTGTTCCCTCTCATGATGATGACGACAGCTAGGGTGAGGACTATGTGATAGCACGCCACCACTAACATGATTGTGGCTGCGATGAAAGGGAGGGACGAAATGGTGTGCCCACTGTGGCGATGGTGACCACGACGAATCGTTGACGATGCAATGGCGTTCCCGAACCCTCATGGCGATGATGATGCAGGCGAGGGTGAGGACTGCACAGTAGCACCCCACTACCAACACAACGACGTCAGCGCCATTATGACCACATGATCACGCTACCACAAACAGAGGAAGGACGCGACGACGTACCCACCATCCCCACGAAGACGGCGAGGAGGGGACAAGGGTCTGTCGCAACAACACGCATGCGCTGGTAAGTATAGGCTATTGGCGGGTACGGGTACGAGTACGATCATCACTTGGGTAAGTAATTGAAATCACTATATTGTCTCCGTGTGTGATCTCATTCAACATTCACAGTCATGGTGAACAGTTCTTTGGCGCTAGCTTCAGTACTAGTACTAGTGGTATGCCACAATCCATATCTCACCAAATAGTACTCTTTCTGTACAATTGTATGATACAAATGTGCCAGGGCAATATTCGAAACAGTGTAATAATACGAAAATTAACAATTGAAGTGACAAGGCTAAGGGGGTGCGAGGGTCCAGGAGCGCCCGGAGGGCTTGATATAGTTACTAGAGACATGTCTGTATGTTCTGCTGACAAATTCATTCCACAAATTCATTTACTAGACGGTGTTTATATTTAAAATTAATTTTCTTTTTATGTGCGGAATGTCTCACAGATTCTTATTGTTAAACAGATTTTTATTATGAATCAAATATCTATTAATGCTATTTTAGCCAGATTTGACACATAAACATACTGTTTTGCATATTTAAGATATGAATTAAATATTTTGTAGTTATATAATTCAGGCCCAAAGCAGAATATGTAACTCAACTTGTAGTAAGTATGTTCACACGACTTTATCCATTTGTGCCTTGGGTGTCAGTGCACTCATGCAAGAATCAGATCTCCCTTTCCCCAATGTTTCTCATTTGAACTACTCTCAGCTTCTGTCACAATTGCCTATGGAATCCTCACCTGCTCAGGGTCTTGTTGCCCTTGGAAGAGACTACAGAGTCTGCATCACCACACCCCACTTCATCACCCAGACTGGATAAATGTTTTGTATGTCTGCAGACAGATTCACTCCATGAAGTGCTATGCACAAGCAGAGAAAGTGCACCTATACTTACCTTGGTTGGGTGATTGGAGAAATGACACACATTTAACACACTGTATGGACCATAGCTAGCCAGTAATGATGGTTCAGACATATTAAACCTGCCATGAGTGATTTCTGTACACCATTCTGCAGGATATGGATTACAGTAATCTGTACGAATTCTTAGAAAGCAAACATTCAGGCTTGACTGAACACCTGGTGCATTCCTGAGTAATCCATCTCTACTACAAGTTTATGAAATTATGGAGAAGAATTCCAAGGCAACCATTCTGTATCTCATGGTGTTTCTAGACAATGTGGCTAAAGTGGGGATGGGTCCAGCTGTCTCACTCTCTGTAGACGACACTATCTACTTGCACAACCACAAATGAGATCACAGCATCTCCGGTGAGTTCCTTCTTGTGCTTAACGAGCCTGCCTTGCTGCGTGAAACTCGGCTATGCTACAGGACAAACATCGAGCGCATCACAATGGACGACGTTGGTAAGCACATACACGTCCTTTTGTGATGGATAGTGATACGACATTTGATATGATATTGGGAGGCATGCTGTGATTGTGCACAGAGCAGGCTTACTTTCCTTAGTTCAAGTGGCCTATGTCCGCTTGTGTTCAGCTTGTGTTCGACGTATGTTTGACATTTTCCGTTAGGTATGGACTCTTTTTAGGGAGCCCGGATGTGACCGGTTCGTCTATGTTCGGCTTGTGTTCGACGCATGTTTGACACATTTCCATCAGGCATAGACTATTTTAACATTTGATATGATAGTGGCTACGCCGTTGCGTCACCCTGCCCTTGTCATCATCGACGTTGTGTTGGTGGGTGCTCTGTTGTGTGCCCTCGCCCATGCCGTCATTCGCTTGAGCAGGGTGGTGGTGGTAACTGAGTACTGAGCCCTTCCGCTGCCTCGTCCTTGTCGTCATCGACGTTGTTGTGACACCTGTGCGCCGTCACATACCCTCGTCCTCGCAGTCGTCGTCACGGCCATGTGGTAGTCGGTGCACTGTTACGCTCCCTCGACCTCGACCTCTTCGTTGTGGTAGGTAGGTGCGCCGTTGTGCGCCGTTGCCCTTATTGTCGTCCTCGTCCACGGTGTTGTGGTAGGGATTGCTCCCCTCCCCTCGTCGTTGTAGTAAGGTGGTGGTGAGTGCATCCCGTCGCCTCGTTATTGTTGTTGCCGTTGGCGCTGTGGTGGTTGGCGCGCCATTGCGTGCCTTCGCCCTCGTCATCGTCATCACCGCCGTGGTTTCTAGGCAGTTGCACCCCCTCAGCGTGGGCGTTGTCGCGTACCTTCGCCCTCGCTCTCGTCGTGGTCGTGGCCGCACCGTTTGAAGTCCTCGGCGGAGGTAGGCACGCCGCCGCTCACCTGCCGTGGTCTTCGAGGCGGTTGTTAACGCCTAATCGTTGTCGTCGTCAGCGGCGTGGTGGATGCACTGTGGCATCCCCTCCACCCTGTCGTTCGTGAGGGTGATAGTGATGGGTACGCAGTTGCCATTGTTGTCGTCGGCGTTGTGGTAGTGGATGCCCTCTTGCGCATCCTCGCCCACGCCTCCCCCCTTCGTTCTCGTGGCCGTTGGGCCACTACGCCGTCTCTGCTACCGCCCTCGCCGTTGTGGTAGGGCGCATGGGGCATACCTCCTCGTTTTTGATGACGGGGAGGCCGTCACATCGTCCGACTCGCGCGTGGTGTCGTAGTACAAAGTCAGTGTCGCACAGAAACTTCCCACGTGAACCTTCCCACGGCGCTAAGGTACAACTGTTTTACATAAGCTCGTCAACTCTCCCCCACAACAACCTGTACCCTAAAGGGTCCCGGAATACTGCAACTTGCAACGAGTTTCCATCAGGCATTTCTGTCAGACGGATGGCAACGTATGTCGTATTCTGAATGTCCAGTAGCTTGATGGGGCTTATTAGCGTCTACCCCAGCCAACAGATGTTGGACACACCCCGCAAGCCGGGAACACCAAGGTCAACGAGAGATTTGACTCAACATCGCTCGGAAATTATCGTTCAGATGAAAGACGAAATGGTGTACTGTCCGGAATGGGACGAATCAGGATTCGGCCACTACCTCCCATTCGAAGCGTCCTTGGCGGACATCGAGGCCGCAATCACCGCTCTTAGGGCCGCCAATCTTGTCAATTCAGATGGACCTTGTCTCCAGTTCACAAGTTATCCTGTCCGTCCGTCCAAGATTGGGACTGTGAACGAGAAAAAGCGCTATGAGCCTCTCGCGGATATCGCCAATGTGCTACAAAAACTCACTCTCCTTGACGGACGCAAGGCATCATGCCAATTCGTGCAGCAACCCGATAATTTCAATGAGAGCGAGACCTACGGTGCAAATTTTAAGGTTGATGCACTGCTCAAACTCAAGCAATCAACAATGCCACAATTCCTAGTGAAGTCGTCTGCAATACCTGTGGCGGATATCGCCGTTCCTTCCGAATATAAGACGGCTCAAAAGGATGCTCGAGAGGTGAGCCGGGGTCCACTCCCTTGGTAGGTTCGCTCCACTTACATGCTAGAATCGTAAACAATTGTTGGGCACGGCTACCTTCTGCATGAATGACGATCCTCGTCGCACGCACATATACGGTGTATGTCCTAGTTTTCTCCGACGTGCACCGCTTACCGTCTTACGACCTCTTAGATCACCATCGAGGACGATACGACGGCCGTTTGGTATTTCTCGCGTTCACACTCGGCTAAGTCCCCAGATTTTAGGTTTACTGAGGTGAGGAAATTCACCCATTTGATCCATCCAAAATTAGACACTGATTGGCCTACTAGGACTGTCGGACATACATCAGAGTCATGCTCTCGTTAATGTTTGCCACAGAGAAGGAACTTGGCTACGATTCGACCATTCAGCGTCGCCTGGACCCCGAGACGAACAAGCTCTGCTTTGTCTACGATGTAGGTGGACGTTACTACAAGACACAGAAGGCGATTTTCGACCATCGGAGCCTATGTATAACAGGCCGTGCGGCTCGAGTATGGGAGGTTATCGAAGTCGCATCATTTGACCAGCTCCAGCCGCTTGGGGGTTCGCATGAAGTCTTGAAGGATGTCTGGCTCGACACCGAGTCCATAACCGAGGGACAAATTCAGCAGGAGATATTTGCTGACCTCGAGAAGATCTCTGATGCTTTGCAAGAAGGCATGGAACCGACGGGCTTCCAGGGCATGGATGAAATGTCGAAGGAAAAACTGCGAGAGTGCTTGCTAAAGCGACATTGGCATCGGTACTTCCTTACAGTGAGTCACGAATGGAATGGAATGACATCGAAGGAGGTGGCCAAGGCAGCTGAGCCTGATTCCACACTTTTTGTCACACCACAAACTACCACCAAACCTTCATCTTTTCCACACGCTGACCACTCTCGGATGTCCCTGTCCCAACCGAGTGACCTTCTCCCGCACAAGAACAAGCCGTCCAACCGTCTGTATCGTTCGAAGCGGCAGTCTCGGCTTGTTTTCGAGCAAGTATGCTTGCCTTTGCACGATGTGTCGAAACTGGGCGATGTATTGATAGCACTGTCATCTTGTGTTTTTGGTGAGACAATCTGTTACGCTGTGAAACTGCTTGAGTGCTGACCGGCAGCTCAGCTCTGCAATTGATGTTCCTGGCTGGTTGGGTCCATCGCGATATCAGCTCAGGCAACCTTTACTGGTTTGGTGGCGATGAAAAAGCGCAAGGCATACTAGCTGATCTGGAGTATGCAAAGCGCTTTTGTCCGTCAGCTGGAAAGGGTAGCTCAGACCCAAAAACGGTGTGCACGACGCTATACGCCTGCCCAAGTGAAGCTGACGGCAGTTCAGGGAACGGCTTTTTTCATGGCCATAGAAATCCAGAAGCAGGTCCACTTCTACATATCTTCCACTAGCATACGCCCAGGAGAAAGTCTCGAGGAATATGCCAAAAGAGATTCCGGCCAACCTGATGGCCTTGCTGTTGTGCACAATTATCAGCATGATATGGAATCCATCTTCTGGATTCTCCTTTGGACCATCCTAGTGCGCTTTCCCTGCAACCTTGATTCAAGCAAGGAGAGGTTCAAAGTGGCAAGCATTTTATCCGAGATCTTCGAGAACACGAGCATGTGTAACCCGCAACGCGAGCAGGTATTCCTTCAACATGGGATTTTACGTGCTCTTCTTGGCGAGTACCTTGCCCCCCAGCTGGAACCCATCCAAGCCTTGGTTGATGGCCTTCGTGGCGCTCTGGTGGCCGGCTATCTTGACAGAAAGGATAAGTTCGACGACGTGCCCTCGTACTCTCACTTATACCGGTACTTGTTGGAGGCATTAGATTTTTGTGCGCAATCGGTTCAAGGACAATCTTTGCCGGATCTGGTGCCATGTCACACCTCGTACCTCAACTCTGACACTGTTCGGGCCGAAGTAGCCAGCCTCCCATTTCAGGTTTACAAGCGCAGACGAATATAGAGTGGCGGTGCCAAAGAAGGCGAGGGGTAGTGGGGTATAGATATGTATTTGTGATCCTTTCCATCGATTAGCCATACAGCGCAACTACTTGTAACACACCTACAGTTTGGTGGCATACGAAGCTCAGGCCCCATCAATGATGCTACGAGGGCCGTGAAAGTACAGGCCATATCCCCTGTGGTCTGCGCCCCCTTTCGAGACTGAGGAAGTAAACTCTTAAAAGTGAGACAAACCCTCGTTCGTCCTTGTAAGAGTGTCGTTTAAAGCCCATTCCCTGGATGAACTCGGCCATCGCGTGTAAGATCTATATCACGATGGGGTTTCAAACGGTACCATAAGTTGCGTTGTCTCGAGGTGAGCTTGCATAGACCGCTCGATACTGAATACGTCTGGTAGAAAGTAGCTGCACCTGTCGCGGAGACCCGGACGCCAATGAGACCGGTCCCCCATTAGTTTTATTGCGGACGATCGCTGCGTAAAGCGAAAACCTTTGCAACATTCTCCGTAAAAACGATTCAACCTTATTCATATTCCATCTCCCCGATGTCGTTTTAGCGTTAGTCTGAACTCAGTCAACAACCAAGCCTGCTAGTACCAAAAGGCCTGATGCACTGAGATTGTGTTTCGGCGTCAACACCTGACCTGTATGAGGGTCCGAGTGTAGCAAAAATCAGCGCGCTACTTTTCGGAGCGGAGCGCTACTTTCTTCGTGGGGCCCAGCGCTACTTTTTCGTATGCATAGCAGAGCGCTACTTTTCGGGTAAGGGGGCGCTACTTTTTCAGTAGGGGCGTAGTACTTTGTGCGTGATTGGAAGGTGGTCATGACAAACGAAAGGGGTGAATAGAAAAAAAAAGACATTGTAATACGCTAGGAGTAAAACTGGTAGGGGTGTACCCCCAGGTATTTGCGCTGACACCCGTACCCACACCTGGCAGTATACCCCCACCCATGACAAGGGTGGAGGTACATTTGCAGGTGCCACGAGTGTTAATGAACACCCGTACTGACACCCGCACCCCGGAATCCGTGGGTTAGTACGTCAAGGCCTCCGCCGCCGTCATTTATCACGGCCTTCGTCCCTCGCCCCCGCTGTGATGGTAGCGGTGGTGGTTGGCGCACCCCGTCATCGCTGGCGCTGTATGGTAGGCGTGTCATTGCGTATTTCTGTCCTTGTCCCCATCCCTATGGCGTTGAATGGGCACGCCGTTACTGTCAGCGCTGTGGAGGGGGGTGTGCCATTGCACGTCCCCACCCTCGTTGTTGTCATTATGGTGGTGGTGCATTGCCATCCTCGCAGCGGTGATGGGATCCGTTGTGCGGCAGTGGTGGTGTGACGTTGCACGCCCTTCGTGTCGTTGCGTGGTGGTGGCGGCGAGCGGACGATGGGTGGGGGCGCGTGAACAGAAGGATGGGACAAGTGATGCTAGGGCATGCAGTTGCACCACTTGGAGGTTTGAACGTTGTCAATCGATCGAGACTAACACGTCACGTGCGCACATGTTCAGAATTCACGTGATTCTACAAGTTCCGACTAATTTCGCCAAGTTCCTTACCATCCAACCACCAAGAATGGAGGGCGTGAGGATGACACGAGTCCGCCCTCTCACCATGACTACGATAACAAGGTGAGGACGACTCCTCTGCGGGACTACACAGCAAGGGCAGGGGTGGCAAGGTA
>JBBPUG010000927.1:0-13813 GCA_038094535.1 Tubosaeta aff. alveolata | reverse complement strand
CAATCCTCGACAGTATGTCGATCAAAAAATTTTCTAAACAATACTTGATGTTCACTTGTAGCGGTCCTCGTTCGAAGTACCCTGGAATGGTACTTAGCCAGGAATGGTAAGTGACAATATACAATTTGATGGTGAGAAAGCTCGAGCTTAACCCCACGGGCAACTTTACAGGGATGAGTAGGAATAGGTCCAGTATTTTGTGTTAGGCTACGAACATAAGGTGGGCGATAGCCCGCTTTCCCTACACAGACTGGCGGCTTTTTGGTAGGGGGAGGGGATGGCGAGCAATGTGATCGCTTTCACGATCCGAGTCGCTGATGCCGGCCAGCTAAGCCAGCTTGCCAGCTCTGAGGCAGCTGCGGAGCGGCAATTGATCATGCAGTTCGACGAGAAGATGCCAATTATCAGCAACGGTCCGACCCCAGCAGTTTCCATGAGGAAGGGCGTTTATCCTGACCAGCATGTCCACCTACAGCCCTGCACTCCGCGTTGGGTGCGGTACAGTCTCATCCTGAACGTGGCAGCCCTAGCAGCCCTCTTATGGCAGGGCATAGGTCCTCCGTTGGGTTCTCTGATTCGCTCCTCATCACCGTCGCCACCGTCAACATGGCCACAGCCAATACTCGGAATGCCATGCACTACTCCCTTCGTTTCTGGAGACCAAGCCGCCTTCTGGAGCGGAACCATCGCTGCAGAAAGCATCCCGCCAGCTAAACACTGTCTTACAGCGTGAATTTCGCACAGGAGGCATCGACAGTCTCAGTGTGGCCGTAGTCGCTTCCGAGGGCTCTCTCTACGAGGGATTCTGGGGAAGGCGCCGCGCCAACGAATCGGACGGGTCAACGGTGGACAGACATTCCATCTACAGGCTCGCGTCCGTCTCCAAACTGTTCACTGCGTTAGAGACACTCATTCTTCGTGATCGGGGCGTGCTTCGACTGTAAGACGAGCCGTCTCGCACGCGTAAGAACGGCCTCTGACCTGTTTCACAGAGACGATCCCATCTTGCCTGTCTACCCAGAGTTTCGGTACCATGCGCCGGTCACCTTCCGTGCGTTGATGAGCCACATGTCAGGTATCGGCGCGGACCTGCCTCCGGGAAATGCACACGGACACTGGCCGAACTCGGTGTTCGGGGCAGGCCCTCCACCCTACAACGGTCTCGACTTTCCTTCTCACCAACAGGTCTTTGATGCCGTCGCAAAGAACCGGAGTTTGTGCCTTGCGACCCAGCCAGGTTGGGGAGTGAAAACTGTAACGAAGCGAGTTTCTGTTAGTCTACCCCAGGGGTGTCCGCGGCATGTTTTGGAGTACTGGATCAAGTATAAGTAACAATGCCACACGCATCCCGGAAGTACGGAAAATCGAATCAACTTTTCAGAGTTCATGTTTTCAACAGTTGTGAATGTGAAATGCATGTGCTATGCTTCGCCATGTCACACGGTGCCCTTGTTATTGCATACATGGCGAGATCACATGAATAAGAGGGAGACAGGAGTCGGATGGTGTTTGTGCACTCATTGGTTTTATATTAATTCGATCCTAATAACGAACACACCAATACTATACCCTCTGACAAAATATCTGATAAGCACAAAGATACAACTACGAAGGCAACGCATCCCGTATGAGATAAATAGAACCCACGAAGAACGAGCAGCAGGACAACCCAAGAGCAAGCCCTCCTATCCAAGCCCTCCTGGCAAGATCAAAGTCGTCCACGGTCGGTGCGATGACATTGAATGCGGCGGAGGCGCCCCAAGAGAGCACGCTAGAGTCACAATAACAATTCGTGTACACCCCAGCATATTGGAAGATCGAGTTAGCGATGATGCCGATCGCGTTGACGATGGCGAGCGATTTGCCTATCCACCGTAGCCAGTCTGCGACACCTGACATTATCTGCACGTAGATCCGTCTCGCACGAAGTCGGCGTTTGATAGAAGTTAAACCAGCGGTCGCATCAGATGCGGCGTCGGCCTGGCTCTCTCGCTCCACATGGCCGTTTGGAACGTGGATCTCGAGTAATGGTATAGCAAGATTGGCTTGTCCAGGTGAAACGCCAGGAACGCCATCTGTCGGCTTGGCTCTAGGATTGCAACTTGGGGGACTGAAAGGCATGCCAATAGGCATGCATCGACAATTCTTTTCCAAGTCAGGGGCAGGCTCGTCCTGGACGCCTAGATGGTGTGCATAATACCCAAGCGCACTGGACGAAACGAGCAACACCCACACGGCTGTAGATAACACGCCATACAGCACGTATGCAAGTGAACGACATCCGAGTCCCTAAGCGACGATATTTTGGGTTAGCTCCCGTTCATTGTGCCGCTTTGCTACTTACTGTGGTAGGGGTAAACCAAACTATGAGAAAAGCTGCGCCCGTAGTCCCCCACTGCAGCTGCAACGACATAAGGGATGCTATCACCATGTTGGTGATCAACCCGCGAGGCCAAAGAACACTAGATGCAGCGTATTCGCGATCATGGGGCCGACAGTAATGAACGATCTGGTCGCGAGTCCCTAATCGGCTAGCGCGAGGGACGTCGGAACGCACATTTCCAGGTATGCATTTCCCGTCCACGCCGACACGATTGCTCGACTTTCGCCAAGCAGCGCGATAGAAAAGAGATGTCAGGTAGACATTTCGATACCACGAAAATATTCTTGCGTAGTTGAAAACGGGAGGGATCCGCGACTCGTCAGGGGAGGTAATGTCTCCACCGAATAACCAATCGGGGCTCGGGCTGATGGTCAGACCAAAGTTGGAAGTGACGTAGGTGGGCGTTGAAATGCGACTATCAGAATCTGCTACAAACACCTGTCTGTTCGCCTTGTCATATGCGTCATGAACCCGTTTGTAGTCGCACTTCGGCGAAAGAACCAGCCAGCCTACAACGATCGGTAGCAGCCAGAGCCATCCTGACCCGGTTCCCTGTCCGTTGGAATTGATGTTGTCCGGAACGTTGTAAATGGAGTCTGCCACGGTGAGTAGATAGGCAATGACTACCCAGGTAATCGATGTTGCGGACGCAATGGACCACCTGTGTGAGAAATCGAGTTCCTCTGCGAGTGTCGTCCACCAACTATCATTGTCTGGGTAGACGACGAGGGATTCGAACCTTGCAGAGTCCCCGGGGTGGATGCGTAATGGGACCTGCTGAAGGGTGCTTAAAACTCGGACCACAGACCGACGGACTGAGCGACTTGGATAGTCGATGCCTGCGAACAGCTGGTCGTTGACCCATCGTGAACTGAGGAGTGTCATGTATAGGGAGTAGCCGGCGAGGGTGGGGGATCCGAGTGTCAAGACTGCAGACATGAGATTATCCGTTCTCCGTAGAGCGCCGAAGGGAAGCTGTGAGACCAAGGCAAGATAGGGTAAGAGCCACGCGGCATAATCTTGAGCAAAAGAAGTCCAGGAAAACTTTTGCATGCCTGGTCCGCAATATTGAGCACACCCGGAGTACGAAAGCGCGGTGGCGTCGTCCACGGAGCTCGCAATATGGCCGTTGCTTGTACGGAGAAGCGAACTCGCAATGTCGTTTGTGATGTTGAAGGCGCATTCACTAGGCTGGGAGCTGTTGGCGCAGGCTATGACATCTGCCAGGCATTGCGAGAAACCGATTGCATCCACATCAACGGCGCAGGATGCGATGAGCAGAAGTAAAATACAGTCTTAGAATATTGGTCAGCCAGACGTAGGGTAGTAAGAGAACGAGTACCTTTCCAACGATATATTCGCATTAATGTAGAATGTAGTACAAGGATGGCAGTCAAGCAGTGATGGTAAGCTCCGAGCCTTTTAAGTGCTGGTATTGCTCACCACAACAATGTGCTACAAAAACTTTGCACCTAAGCGGGCGGGCCAATGAACACGATGGCGGGCTATCTCGCACTCGCACAGCCAATTACTCACAGGTGGGTTGACATCAGAAAAAGAAAGGCTTCTTCGATTGATCCCCCTCGAGCTGAAAAGGGTGACTTGGCCCAGTAAACCGCGGTCATCGGACAAATGGAAGGGCGATAAGTCGCTGACGTTGGCAAGAAGTAACCGGCCATTCGGCCATCGGCTCTAGAGAAAGCTGAGGAGCGCAACGCATCAGCCGGAACGGTACTTGGGTTGAGGCAAACTGGCACCTCAAGAGTACATTATTGACATGTATTTGTTTGACTCTCGTCAAAAACCAAAGTCCTCACTGACTCGGTGCCAACATTCAAGCTTGGCAAGTGTCATTGGGAACTGGGCGCCAGGCATCGGGCTTTCCTAGGGAAATCGTTTTCCCTCATTCGCCAAGCATCAGATCAAGTTAGATGAGAAACGAGGATGACGGTGAGTAATAGTGAAGCATTTCTGGTGCTGCGGAGAGAGGCCTTTCATTTACCATCGTTGCACAGGCGGCTGGCTGCCAAGGAATTCCAGCCACCCACCCGATACTTTTAGCCTCTGGGCCACTAGTAGTGCGAATAGTACCTGGCACGTTGGAAAGGCAAGTGGGTGAGACACACCCTGGAGAGCAAGCGGGGAACCCGGAAGGCGTGCGGGTGGTGGATCGACCAACGCAAGACTAAACTAGACAGCCGACGACTACCTACGACGCCAGGAACCTGCACACGCCCTCTCACCCGCCGAAGCCCATCGCCACAACGTTTTCCTTGCCAATGCTGTGTCTTCGCGGCCTTATGATCAGCTGCGCACAATATACAGCAAGTCTACTGCGTGATTCTGAAACATTGCTCGGAATAGCACGAAGTGTTCCTGCTTCTAGATATCGCGGGCTCGTGTACAGGCCGGGACAACAACCATTTGAGACCTGGGTCCCCAATAGTCTCAAATAGTCCTACGGTATTACCGGCAATCGTCCATTTTGTTACATCCATTGGCTACACCTAAGACGGTAATGAATCCCGAACAAGATAAATAGAAACCACAAAGGCCAGACAAGAGATCAAAGATAAAGCAACTCCGCCAATCCAAGCCCTCCTCACCGAATTGACGTCGTTCACAGTCGGATCAATGATGATGAATGCGAGCTTCGCGCCCCGCGTTAACATTTTCGAGTCACAATAACAATTTGAGTACAACCCGGCGTATTGGAAAACCGAGTTGGCGATGATGCCAACCGCGTTGATGGCAGCGAGCAATTTCCCCACGCGCCGCAACGAATCAGCAACACGCAACATCACTTGCCCGTGGATCTGCCTTGTACGGAAGCGTGTGGTGGGAGCATGTGTGTTGGAATCGGGTGGAATCTCCCCTCGCTCTCGATGACTATTGGGGGTTCGAACTGCGAGTAGTGGTACAGCAAGGTGGTTTTCACCTGCTGAAACGTGGGGTCCATTCTGGGAAGGCCCACCAGGGGTGGATTGCTCACCCCCGACGTCTGGGGGAAGCTGATCGTTGAGTAGATGATGCGCATAATACCCAAGCACGCTGGATAGAACGAGTAACACCCACACTGCCGTAGATTGCAACCCATATATCAAGTACGCTAGAGAACGGCATCCGAGTCCCTAGACGAAACGCTGGATTAGCTTATGTTCCATGGAACCAACTACTACTTACGATGGTTGGGGTAGAATGAACTGCAAGGATAGCTGCAGCCGTTGTCCCCCATTGAAGTTGCAATGACATCAGGGATGCCACAACCATATTGGGCAACAAGCCACGGGGCCAGAGAACATTGGCGCCGGAGTATTCGCGATTATCCGGGCGACAGTAATCAACGATCTGTTCGCGTGTCCCTAATCGGCCTGTTCGTGGGATATCATTGTACACATCTCCGGATATGGCTTGGCGGTCTACACCAATACGATCATTTGATTTCTGCCACGCTGCACGGTAAAATAGGGACGTCAAGTAAACATTTCGGGACCACAGAAATATTCTTGCGTAGTTGAAAACGGGGGGAATCCGTGCCTCGTCTGGGGAGCTAATGCTTTTGCCGTGCGACGGGTACGGATCGGGGCTGATGGTCAAGCCGAAGTTGGAGCTGACATGGGCAGCGGCTGTAGTTGGGTCTTCAGAATCTGCCACAAACACCTGTCTATTCGCCTTGCGATAGGCGTTTTGCACCCGATGGTAATCGCATCTGGGCGAAAGCACCAACCAGCCCGCTACAATTGGAAGCAACCAGAGTAATCCAGAACCGGTTGCCTGAGAGCAAGATCTAAGGTAGTCGGATACGCTCGCGATCGAAACGGCTAGTGAGAGGAGATAAGCGACGACCACCCAAGCGATCGACATTGCGGATGCGATTGACCACCTGTGTGAGAAATCGAGTTCCTCTGCAAGCGTAGTCCACCAGTTGTCATTGTCCGGGTGAACGACGAGGGACTCGAACCGTGCAGACTCCCCAGGGTGAACGCGTAACGGAACCTGTTGAAGACTGCACAAAACCTGGACTACCGACCGACGAACGGAGGCATTGGGGTAGTCAAACCCTGAAAATAACTGGTCATTGACCCAGCGCGCATTTAGGAGGGTCATAAATAGGGAGTAGCCGGCAAGGGTCGGCGATCCGAGCGTCAAGACTGCAGACATGAGGTTGTCCATTCTCCGTGGAGCACCGAAAGGGAGCTGCGAGACCAGAGCAAGATAAGGGAGTAGCCATGCGGCATAATCACTGGCGAAGATGGTCCAGATAAATTGTTCCTGGGCAGTTCCACAATATTCGCGACAGCCGACATACGAAAGTGCAGTGGCTGCGTCCGTGGAGTTGACATAGTGGCCCTGGCTTGTAAGGAGGAGGGAAAAGGCGGCGGTGCTCGAAATATTCAAAGTACAGTTGCCCAAGCTGTCGGCACAGTTTTTCACATCTGCCAGACATTGCGAGAAATCCATTGCGGTAGTTCCGATCGGGGATAATAAAAGGAAGGAAAGACATAGACTTGAAGGCGTCAGTAGGTTGGATGTAATGCAGAAATGTGAATGCATACCTTATCGAAGCATTCGGTGGCATGTAAGAGCGTGATAAGAAGATTTCAACGAGGAAATTACCTTCAGGTATTTAAAGGTGACAGCGGCAAAGCCTAAAGGTCAAACCTGAAGACAGGTGTTGACAGATCTGCTCGCACAGGAAAAGAATGGCCGAAAGTCTTCCAGTTAACCCTGAGTAGATCAAACGGCCAAGCATTGGCTGAAACAACAGTAAACCTCGCTTGAAGGGATGTGGCAGTTGTTTTGTTTCCAGTGTAGCAATAAGAATGCTTGTAGGGCCCACCTGTGCCATCTATACTGCGTAACTAAAGGGGATGTAAGGGAAAAGATTTGTCAATTGTGAGTGAATCAGGACATGAAACTTGCTGTCGAGGGGAAAATATTCTTGAAACTGTGGAATCCGAGTCTCGGCCTTGTACAACAACTTCTTGATGCGGTTATTTCCTTCGGGAAACAAGCTTTGGCAATCCGATTCGGGGTCAATGAAGGTTGTTTGTGGGGGTCTACGGTGTATGGAATTGCACGGTTGTCTAGTTACCCATACCAGTGGGCAACCAGTGGGTCAAGGAACGGTTGTTTGGTTGTGTTAGGATCAGAAGCAAAACCAACTCTATGATGATGGGAGCGGTGATACCCAGTCGACTGGCAGCCCTCCTCAAGACACGATGTACCATCTTTCAAACAGCATATAACCCTACTTCTGTACGCACGGGTGCTAAATATCTGCGTGCCAGACTTCGCGGCCCATCCATGGTGAACTACTATCCGAAAGACATCAACCTGTGTATGTCGAAATTCGCCAAGGACTGGCCCGAGCTGGAATTGGTCAATTTTGCGGAGGCGCAGAGGTTGTGGGATGTGGATTTGAAGAAGGCCAGGGGAAAGGGTGCGCCCGCAAAGGCCAAAGATAAAAGTGTGTCCACCTTGCACGCCGTGCGTCCGTCACTCGACTCATCGTTTCTAGGCCAGAGCCGCCGGAGGCAAAGGAGACGATAGCTGTCTACTGTGCTTTGGAGGACTCGCACTCTACAACTTCAATACACTAGAAAACTATCAGCTAACTAGTGATGCGTGATGTACGGCGTCACCATACATTAAAGACACTCCGTAACGGAGCAGGGCACCAATCTCCACCCAACGTAGTTTCTTCAGCGACACTCCGAACTCACTGGAATACCTCTGATGTCAGACGATTGTGGTGAGCGGTCGCCAAGTTCTCCTCGAGAGGCTCATCACGGCATGCAACCAAAATCAACCTATGCCCACCCTGATCTTCTCAGTCCCAAGGTATCGGGACAATATTGTTCCTCGGCACGGACCCCTAGGGAGCTTTCTGGAGGCGATCACATGTCTACCGGTCGAAAAGCGTTTCCAAGTGGCGGATAAAACAATGATCTGGATCTAAAACTCTCCTACAGTCTTCGGTAGGGTATCTTTCTCGAGCTCAGGTTCGAATGGCGAGCAATCAAGCCCAACCGCGGCGATAAAGTGAATGGCGTTTGCACGCCGCAAAGTGCTAGCACTGCACTCGGGGCTGGTTGATCGATATTTCCACATTTTCAGCTGAGCCGTCTATACCCGTTTCGTGTCACGAACGGTGCCGACCTTGGTCACCAGGGGACCTGATCTCGCTTCCCCGTCTTCTCGGGCCTATGATATAAAGTATGGCAACAAGTACCGAGCGTGGCACGCCAAGTAAGTCCCAGAAGGTGCAGCCGTTCTCGAGCGCGGCATGGCAAACCTACATAGGAGTCAGCCTTTTTTTAATACAAAAAAGCCAGCTTGCAGTATCGGCTTCTCTGCATGACCATAACTTGATGCGGGGTGTCATCGGCCTATCGTTTCACGCAAATTGCAACAAAGTATGTGATGGCTAGTGTCGAACTAGCATTGTATGTATGAGGTCCATATAAAGTACTCCGAGCTACACGAGGGCACTGGGGATAATAACGCTACAATGGTGCTATAGTGCGAATAAATAACTAGTTATTAGGGAGAAGGATATGCTGGATCGAAAAGCTGTCCGACGTCGAACGAGGTCTACTCGCTCTCTGGGTCCTCGGCGATTTCTACTAGGGTGTACCATCGTTTTGAGGTACCGTTGCTTTCGGCTACAGGCACTTGAGCAGGAGGATGTGAAATAATGTAACCTACTCACCCGTATCACGTTTTTCACTTGCGCCAGGTGCCCCATCAGTGTTCGTTGTTGAAGAAGCATCGACATCCCTCTTCAGCTTGTTGCCAAACCCTAGCATTAACCAGCCATCAGAGACACGCTTCAGTTTCAAGGTTGCCAGCTTACAATCAGTTCCATACTCGCCATTACCTTGAGCACGACTGGAAAGTGAAGAGGGACGATCGATTGCTACGATTCAGTCGGCACTTTAGCGTCATGGAAGAAAGCAGACACGCCCACGACTCACCGGCACCATGCGCAGACGACGTCCACGCCAAGAGGACGACGAGTGCGGTCAAATAGATGGAGAAAAGCGAGCTAAACCTGAGCTGCATATTTTTGATCGCGAAGGAAGCTTTAGAGTTTGAGTAGGATGGTAGAGTTGTATCGGATGGTAGTATGAGTGAAGAGCGTGCGTTGGTGCAGAAACTAGGGCATCCCAAGGGTTTAAATAATGACAGTCGTGCATCGGTTCACGGTGATGATTCATTAGGCCCCTCCCAGAGTCTGCCGCGAATGTTCGGAGACGGTGTAATCCCGTGCGAGTCCGCACCGCAAGCGAACGCTAGTAATCTTGATATCCAGAGCTTTGACAGGATCTCGATCATCATCTAGTCCTTTGCTAACCTCGAGATGCTCGTTGTCACACTGACGAAATAAGATCTACGTACATTTTTACTGTCGAGTCAACCTCGATTGTGCAGAGCTGCGGATTACGGTGACGCGTCAAAAAACAAAGTGTTCCTTCAGGTACACGTTTGACGAGCTGTGAACCCGGAGCCAGTTTTCCGTCCATAGCAAAGGCACCCGTCGCAGACAGGAATTCGGCTGTGATGAGACGCTGTCCCAAGCAACGTCACCGTCACTGTTCCGCCACTTTGTTTCCCACGCATAGGCTACACTCTGATCAGATTCATGAACTACGACCTGTGCACGCACACGGTCAGGACGAGTCACTCATTGCACCAATCTACCTGGACCGGGAGACTTGGCTGAGATGGACTGAATCTCAATGCTGTAAGGCGTATATTTTCACATGCACGTGCCTTAACTGTTCCTTGACCTGTCCTCAGGGCCGGGTTCACGAATGCTACAAAGACCACTGGAAGCATCCTCATCAGTAGGTTTCCTTAGACTTGGAGCATCGGGAACTTCGAGAAATTGTACAGGAAAGAGCTAGTTTGAAGTCTGAACCATCAATCCGCTGGAGAAAATACCATTTGTCGCCCACTAACTCAATATTCGACCCTCAAGACAATTTGACATCTGAGAAAGTCCTTCCGACACAAAGCGTTTGAATGACGCGGTGAAACATCCATTTAGTACGGTGTCATCAATGAATTCATTGTGCAGGGTGTCGTCAAGCGACAAGCATTCAATAGTTCTCACAGGTGATCGTAGGGATCCTCCAGAAACTTCCCAGCGATATGCAATATCGGACCCATCAAACCGGAGAAGTACCGATATATCACCGACCCCAAGTAAAACTACCCGCGGTCGTTATCCACAGTGCGTTCGCGGATGCATCCTATGCGCAAGTTCGACGATTTTCACGGCTTCACATCGTTGCGGATCCGCTCCACAGGTCGCTTGTGATGGCGTCCGAAAGTGTTTTAGCGCATTACCAAATCTTGACGCCCCAAAGCGACACCAACTCGGCCCTCATTGGTGTTGCAACCGCAGATCCGGGCAAGTAGTGCAGCCGTCACGGCTCTGCGCGTTTCAGGACGTGGCAAGGCTATGGTATGTGGGTTTGGAAAAAGGGGTGACTCTGCGAACCGACATGCGCACATTTCCATGTGCCTTGTAAACGCGTCATCCCCTCATCGGCGCAGAAGATGGAGGCATGGCTTCAGCACTGCCCTCAACTTTTCCTGTTCCGTTATAGGTGCCACATGCCGAAGGGCGGCCTTGTGTGGAGGCCCTCTGTGAGTCTGATTTCCTATTTTTATGCCTACCGCTTTGGGGGCGCAAACGCTCTCCGCGGTGATGGCCCGTTCCTTGGCAGTCCATCAATTCATCAGGGACTTTTTGATGGGACCACCTACACATTGTGCCCAGTCTTCTGGCTGCGAACTATTGGGTGCGCGTCGTAGGCTCATACACCTGGTTCCTCTAGGTGCGACGACCGGCTGATGAAAAAGCGCATGATATATCCCACGGACGGAAGAATTTGCTGCACAGCCAGTAGCGTTGTCTGTGAGCGTGTCAGCCAAGAAATCTGCCACGCGTTGTCGTAGGACGCCACTGGTCCTGAGTTTTGGCAAAGGGAACGTTCTAGAGTGTTTCAGTATCGTCGCCAGCTGCGTTGACGCAATGGGTGGATGTCCACTCCGTCCTGAGTTTCACACGCAAGCTTGATTCGAGTCAAAAGGCGGAAATGACCGAACCATCAGACGGCATAACCTCCACCGTTGGGGGGAAAGCGGGTCCAATCAATGGCACAGTGGGTCACACGAGACTCATTTGGAATTGATCTTTCGTCCCTGTTTGATGCAATCCAGTGTTTGCATCTTGAACACTCTTGAAAGCGCCGAGATTGAAATAACATTGACGAGATCTGTATCTGACCGAAGGTGTGGTGCCTCAGATCAACTCGCCAAATGGATGTAAGACAATCTAAGAAGTTTCTGAAGTCGTGTGCCGATGGTAGTCCAGAAAGTGGCTATTGCAACGCGTCGCTATTGCAAGTTTTGTCTTTGATTTCCTTGTCGAAGGAATTTTAAAGAAACCCTGATTCAAACTGACTCGATTGCCCGAATCTTTCAGTGCAAGTAGCAACAATCAGAAAGTCATTGTCATCCATTCAAGTCGAGTGCCTAACTGATACTAGGTTTCGATACGCGCGTTCCTTTCTGGTCATGCTTTCCACGCACTTGGCCAGATCGTGGCCGTGACGTGACGCCCAAAGCAACTCGGGACGGATCATTGATAGAACGCCCGACGTCACTCACTTCGCAACCGTGCATACACCCGCAGCGCCGCGATAGACGCGATTCCCAAGCATGCCTTAAAGCGGAGATCGATCGACTGGACGCGCGCCGCGAGACGACCCAACAAACGTACTTGCGATCACCTCGATGATGACGCGACGGATAGCAACCATAGCAGACGCGCGTTTCGCCACCACATTTGACCGGTTGGCAGGCAAGTCCTTGACATTCATCCCGACGAACAGCTGTATCGGTAATTCAACGTGGCCGACACCTGGGTAGGGTGAGGCGGTCCGACCCAATGGTGTTCCCAAAACGTGCGCAAAGGCGTCACGTACGGCAGTACTTTATCCAACGACCTCACGTCCGTCCAACGCCAGAGAACGACGCCACCACCAAATTTCGGCCCAAGGCCAAAGAGAGTCCATCAAAGTAGGGCCACCAGTTCTGGTCGTTCCATCAAGGCACAGACTCCTGCTCGCTCTGGACGGCCCAGAACCCTGCCGTGGCAATGTTAGAACGCGGTTTGACACCGACACAGGGATGGTCGACGTACCTTGGCGCTTCGGCGACCGTGTCAGTCGAAACTCCATGATGCATGGCTCGTCGGACGTGCACGCCAAGGCGATCTCCAGCGTCTGCACAGACCCTGCCTCGCAATCAAAGAACGGCGACTGCGTCGCGTGCGTCGCATCCAGAGTGATGTTGCCGAGAAATTCCCTCCCCGAGGACAGTGTGGCTGGGAGTACGGACGGAGCGAACGTGGCCTTGCTCCGCGAGGGGTCAAGCACGCGCCATAACGTGAGGTAGGGGTTCTCTCCCACGGACCCATATGCGCGTGCGCTGTGCCCGTGCTGTTTCCTATGCGCATGGGAGAACTGCACCTGGACGGCGCAGTGCTCGAGGCCGTAATCGCGAACGCGGTGCTGTAGGATGACTCTGCGCTGTATGATGATCAGTGGAAGCGACTTTCCAAACAATGGATATAGATACCTCCGGGTCTAGCCGTACGACTGAACCATTGTTCAGCGCGTGATGAACGATCGCACCCTCCGTCGCGCCAACAAAGTCTGGGTAATGGCTGGACGAGAGCGGCCAGGATGGTGAAGACTCGTTTCGTGGGATCTTCTCCAAGCCATTGTACGGGCGAACGAACGCAGCCTCCAGATAGTTGGCGTGAGGTTGCAGATACGTGTGGTCAACGATGAGATTGCGTATGGTAATTACGATGGATAGGATGCCCAGTGCAGTTAGCCAAAACGACGGGTCGAGAGTGCGCTTATACGATCTTCTGCCACGGTTTTCGTCGTCCGGCGAGTCCAGTAATGTCTCCTCGTCTGGCGCGAGAACAAGATCATAGGGATCTACGGCGGATTTTCGAGAGGCAGAAAACAAAGTCGCGAATGGAAAAATCATTGGGTGTGAGGTGATGTAATTGGCAAGGTTTTCGCAGGAGGAAGCACCGGGAACGCTAGAAGTATCATATATGCGTCGTGATATCATAGCAGTGCCCCGCCGGTGCTCAGCGCTCAAGCTGTGTCTGTGGGAAATGATGGGGTGGCAGATCTGAGGATTCCGATCACTGCCCTCTGGCCGTCTCCAAGACATGGGATGCCTATGTGGGGTGCCTATTTTAAAATCAGATAAAGGTGTGCATAGGAAAGCAAGGAAATACCATCGACCCTCCGTAGCCTCGTCATGGCAAGACCACAAATATTCACATGCATCCCCTCAGAGCTCACTCTCTGGTCGACCATCGCGATT
>JBBPUG010000926.1:0-13823 GCA_038094535.1 Tubosaeta aff. alveolata | reverse complement strand
CAAGCAGTTAGTAGGCTTTGAACAATTTCATTGTATAGTTAGTAGCAATGCATGGTAACCTTGCAAGAGGACAGCTTTAGATCAGAGATCTCGCATTTGACCGCAGGTTCCCCGCAGGTATCATATGGATGGGGGTTCAAATCGTTCTCACCATGCATGAATAAACCCGATACACTGGTGTACTATTTGATACTCAAAAACAACAATCCACGTTTCGCCTTTTCGACCTCCTCCTCAAGCTCCCTCCCATCGCTCGCAGTCCACCACTCCGATCTGTCTATATCTTCTGCCTTTTTCCCATTCTTGATTGCCGACTCAAACGCGGCCTTGCGCGCATTGAGGGACACCATTCGACGTGGATCCGAATGCCCCGTGAAGATCACCAGAGCGGTACGCGCTGGTAGGGACGCATACAATGTGTTGAGTTGCTTGTTCAACGTAGTTTGTGCAGTAGCGAGCGCTTCCGGTGATGACTCTGTTGGTGGGACAACCGCGGCCGGTGCATCACCCATCACTTTTGGCGTCAGCCCTACAAAGGTGTCACTCTCCAACGATGAGCTACACCAAGACACGTACATCCCATGGCGTCCGCGATGCCCGTAAACCTTGCAAACAGAAACTCGTGTGCGGGAAGCGCTTGTAACAGGGCATCCAATACCTCCTGATCGCTTTCACACCCAATCGCAGTCGTCGCTTTGGCCCCGTGCATCACCCCCGGGTTACCGTGGTCTATGACGGCGCCCCTCACCACACCCTGTCCACCCCTTCCACCCGCCCTCGTCATCCGCTCAAAGATGCTCTCATAGTCGGTCTTGAACTCGCCAAACCCAGCGCCGTTTTGGACCTTGAGCCGGAGCAACTCTGCACAGGCACGCGCGTCCTCCTCGGGGTCGTGTCCGCCATCGCCACGGGTCTGGATCTCGCGGTGACACCATTTCTTGGTGAGCCACGCAAGTCCGGGTTTGAGCGGCCGGCCGCGAGGGTGATGGTATGTGAGTGCAGTGTCGATGCACAAGGGATGGCAGATCCGGAGCGCTTTGAGGTCGGATTCCAGCGAGTGGCCGACGAGGATGGATGTGGGGCCGCCTTGGGGCGCGAGGATTCTAAGTAGTTGGGTTTGGACCTCGGCGAGGGTGGTTGTCGCCGTAGCAAGAGAGGCCTCTGTTATACCCGACCATCTGTATTTGTGAGTGCCGTCGGAGGCATGGGATAGATAAGCGTACTTTGTGAGATAATCAGTGACAGGTTTGGGTGGTTTGACGAGCTTGTCGTAGACCACGATGTCGGACTGGTAGTCTACCACACAGACGCGTGTCAGTTCCTTTCCGTCCTCTGTCAAGCACTGACTCTAGATGAGTGGAGCATTCAGAGCAAATGTAGCGACACACCATTTCGCAGTCGATGGCGTACACGCGTGAGCGCTGTTTCTCATGCGGGAGGAGTAGTATCGATTCAGAGTCAGGCTGGGGAGTTTCTACCCAACCGTCTGGCTTGTCGAACACGTCCACCATGTACGATGGTATAGGGTAGTCGTTTTCTATCATTTGTGACAGAGAAAGCAAATAAAGCGACGGGTCCTTGTCGAAGGCGCGTTCTGCTGCAAGGAGGGTGTCAACGGTCGTAAGGGAGGGCAAAGAGGCGCATACAGGCTATTCGTGCTTCGATGCGTCGTTTTTTCTCTTCGCCGCTAACGGGTCCTTGGAAGAATGTGCCGAGGACAGAGTACATTCTCGTTTGGTCACCTGGTGCGCGAGTTGGACAAGCATAGCTGAATGTCGACGCGACGAACGGAAGGGGCGTTTTTGAGTCGTTTGGGAGGGGTATTGCGATGGGAACGTTGGGATTGGCGGTTGCCGAGGTAGGAAGTGGTGGTAGCAAAAGGAGATCTGGAAGTATGCCAGGTATCAGCAGCGTGACGACTTTTTGTACCGACCGAGCGTTCTAGACAACGATTGGGTGTTTGCAGGAAAAGAAGATGAAAGACATACCTCGATCTTGACCCAGTTGGGGGGTGGCGCATCTGCGATGATGTGCAAGACGAAATCACGCACGTCCTGGTTGCGTGCGTGACGATGAGACGACGAGCAGCACCAGACAGACTTACATCGATATGAATGGCGTCTTTTCTCTTCACAATCTCGCTGTTCACGTACATGAATTTGGGCACCAAAGCCTAGAGAAAGTCCATCACGTTGGTACACGCAGGTCGGCGAACACACACATCATGTTTTGTTTCGACTTTCTTGGCTTTTTTAGCTTTGCGTCGCTCTACGCGTGTCCAGCCTCCGTCTTGTGTCGTCGCATCGTCGAGTACTCTGGGTTTCTTGGTCTGTGGCGACGGCGGCGCTACAGTGTCTTGGGATCGTTTCATCTGTGCTCGTCGACACTGACAGTGAGCGGGGGAGAGCGGACCCCTGTCACTTTACGAACTCAGACCCCTGACACTGACTGATGGCCCTCTTCCACTACCAGGGCTGTGGATGCGCGGAGGCCGGCGCTCCCCCCCAGCTTGTACTGGACATCCACGCTGAACGCCGGACTCAGTCGCCGGTTTGATCAGCCGTACCAAAAAAGTTCATTGTCGGTTGCCCGTGTACACGTTGCGCAGCCCAGCACTGTGTCTTGTCCGGTATATGGCAAGCCTTTATAAACCCTTGTTCCAATCCCACCCCTTCCTGCTCATGATCCCCCTCGTCCTTTCCGCCCTCCTCCTCCTCTTCCTCGGTGACGCTCTGGCAGCGCCCCAACTCACGGACCATGGGATTCCAATTTATCTCGAGCAACGGTCCACTCCTCCCTGGGAGCGTGTAGCAAAGTTACCCACCGTCATGGATGCCATCAGGCGCAAATATGGCTTCAGACCCGTTAATAAAAGGAGATCCATCACTTCTTCCTCCATTGTCGACGAAGTACGTTCATTCTAGATCTTTCCCGTTCAACATCCCTCAGGTCGCAGCCTGTAGGGGAATGATTCGACCTACTCAGCCATTGTGACTATTGGAAGCCCGTATGTGCCTGTCCTGATGACGTCCTCATTCCTTGACATCAGCACAGTGCCCAGCAATTCAGTTTGATCCTTGACACCGGCTAGTCGTCGCATCATTTTATCTCCGATTGGTGCCTTACCTGCTCATAGGATCCTCCGATCTTTGGGTCGCCACAAGTCAATGTACATCCTGCCCCTCTGGCACACCGTTCTTTGACCCTTCAAAATCCACGTCGTTCAAGAACGAATCTTCTGGACTCCAGCTCACTTACGGGTCCGGTACTGTTGATGGTTATGTTGGCGAGGACGCCGTTGCCTTCTCAGGCTTCGCCATCTCTGAACAGAAACTCCGTGCGTGCCTTTTTTAGTCCAGCAACAGACATTTATGTCAACATTGTCCCCAGTTGCTGTGACCGACGTCAGCTCTGGACTGCTTAACGATAGTTTGTCGGGCATCATGGGTCTTGGGTTCCAACCCCTCTCTGCCCTCCAGACGACACCATTCTGGCAAGTATTGTATGATCAGAACAAGTTATCTTCGCCTGTCTTTGGTTTCTACATCGAACGCTATGTCAACGATCCTCAACAAATCAACGCCGCTCCCGGTGGCATTTTCACTCTCGGAGGCGCCAACAGTAGCTTATACCAGGGAAACATTGACTTGATCAGCATGCCGAATGGCACTACACCTTCGTTTTGGTACCAACAGTTACAAAGTTAGCCATTCTATATAGTGTTACTGCTGTGTCGTACTGATCGTTTCAATTGTATCTAGCCGTGACAATACAGGGCAAGTCGATCTCAATCTCGGGTAGCGACGGACTTGCTGCTATTGACACCGGCACCTCGCTCATCGCTGCACCATCTAATATTGTCAAAGAGATCTGGTCCAACGTTCCGGATTCCGTCCCACTGAGTGGTGGATACGCTGGGATGTACGCATTCCGTGAGTATTGGCACTTGATGTCCGATGTCGCATATTAATCATGGCCTGATCCGATGGTGAATCAGCATGCAGTACTTCCGTCTCTGTCTCGCTCAATTTTGGTGGAAACGACTGGGCCATCAGCACAGCCGACATAAACCTCGGCGCCATCGGGGAGAGTACCGTGGGACAGATGTGCGCCGGTGGTATTTTTGATATCAGCGATATCGGGAGTGGGCCGGGTGTTCCCTCCTGGATCATCGGCGACACCTTTCTCAAGAACGTGTACTCTGTCTTTCAAATAGACCCTCCTGCCGTTGGATTTGCCCAGCTCGCCAGCAGCCTGAGCAGCACCGGTATGTCGACTTTATTTCAGTTGGCTGCCTTCCGGTACTTAATGATCCGGATGCAGATGGCAGTGGCTCTGGAACAGCCCCATCCCCGTCTCTCGGAAGCAGTGCCCCATCAAGAACAGTCTCGATGTCGCTGTGCCTGGTTTTCCCGCTCTTTGCAACGATCTTCATCACGTTTTCAACATTCTTATGATGTAATACGCTACTCGTTTGGTAATGCGTTGCCTTGCGCCGATGCGCGCTTCTCTCCACGCCCTTTCCCTCCGAGTCTGTTAAAATACACTCTCCATGACAAGCTCGCCAACTTACTGACCCACGCCGTTTCATCCAGATATTACGGTATTGAACGTACGCGCATCGTTCTTTTTGTTGTCGAGTTATAGATGTATCATACTCAGACTACTATAGTGCTGTCTCCTTGGAGTAGAATTGTACTTTGTACGGATATTTGATCGGTTGACTGGTTAATATCTTTCTTTTCGTTTTCACGTTTTGCATTTTTGCTGCATTACATCATATAAGCATGACACTTTTTCCTGATTCCTAATTTGGAGCTTTCGTACTATGTCGGTTCACCTTCAATCGTTCCCCATTCAATGTGTTTCGGAATGCCAGCTGTTGAGGCATTGTCGCATTGATTCTGCGAACGAAAGTACAAGACGAACTATGACAGGGTCACCCCAAACCTGGTGGTTACCATGAACACCTTGTTTTCTGAAATACAACAACCCTCGTCACAGCGAACGCAACTTATACATATGAGTCCACAAAATCCAACAGCCCATTCCGAATGCCGCGCTGCAGTGGTACCCTCAAGACCCTCGAACCTACTCGGACGCTACATCTCGTTCACCCAAGCGACCAATCTGCATGATGGGTATCATGGATATGCTACGGCGGTCTTTTGACGGGCTCATGGCCCTGGTGTATCGCACACCTCAAGAGCACCTGAACGGGATGTGGAAGATCATCAAGACGCTCCCCCCGAGTCCGCCTCCCAGGTCCGATTCACGCCGTTCGTCCCCATGCGTGTCCAGCTCATCTCACACCACAGACACGTCCGCGTGCACGTGTATCTCGGGTGGACACCAGGCTGCGACGACACCGAGTTCGTGATGCGCCACAGCGCGCTCGTCGCCGACGTGTCGCTCGACCGACACGGCCGACTCCCGCTCGCGCGCGTCACGTCCAAATGGGCCCTCCGCGGGTGCGCCGTACGTCTCCGTCTCTCGCCTGCCCGTGTCGTGTTGACGCTTGCGCAGCCCATCGATCCGTGTCGGCGCGCGCGGTTCGAGACGGTCCACCCAGAGTACGTGTCCCCGATCGCGCTCCGGGTGCTCACGGAGGGTGAGGGCGTGCTCAAGCTCTATGGTGCGTGGGGTTTTCCTGTGCTTTTTGTGCTGGTTTTCACGCCGACGGGCTTAGAGCCGACGCCGTCGGAGGGTACGATCGCGATGCGCCAGCTCCGCCTGGGGCTCGTGACTGCGTACAATAATTTTTGGCTGCAGCTGCATGAGGCGACGCTCGGTCGCCTTGTGGATACGATTGGTCTCGTGACGACGGTGAGATTTCCTACCCTTGTTGTGTCGACGTTTGGTTATCGACGGTGTACCCTAGGCGATCCTGTTGACGATGGTCGTGCTCGGGATGCCGGCCGCGATGGGGTGGTATCTCTGGAACGTTTTAAGTGCCCGTGTGTGGTGGGGGGATGCCGTCTTTGCCATGTCGAATGTGTTCTGGCCGTTGGATATGATTCGCTCTCATTGACTTTTTTTTCTCTTTCCGCCTGCCTATGCAACCTATGCCCAATCCTTTTCTCAGACCTATGACGCTATGCCCCCCTTTTTTTCAAATCTGTTGTAACTGTAAATTAAATGATCTCGGATTTGGTGTAGGATTGTGAGTACCTATGGCCTATATTTTGATCCTGACTCCCAGAAATTAGGACTGTACTACTAGGTCTTGTTAATCACACGGGCTTATTGGTTATACTACCCTTGCTATGTAAAACAAATATCTGATTTGCGAGGCCAGGTTGTTTTACCATCATTGGTGGCGGAAGACCAAGCCGCGTACCGCCAGATATCACCCTGCCTAGTATGTGCATTTTGATTCGTCACCCCGTTTAATTGCAGGACAGGCCGCAGATAGAATATATTCTCCTGGGATCCCCCCGCTTGGATCGCTCTGCCAGCGTGGGTTTAATTCCGAAGAGAAACACCAATATCCAACGATTCAAGAGTTTCGGATGGTTTCAGACAGTGGCACACATCATACTACGTTTGTACAGGAGAAGACAAGTCGGCAAGAGAAAGATTGTTCTGGTTGTTGGACAGCAGCAAACGCAATGAAGAAAGAAGTAGGTCAAGACTCAGGGCAAGGTCACCCGGCTCGAACCGCATGTGCAGACGCTGCATACATACGAATGGCTCGACCATCATTATCTCGACATCTCCCCGCCTGTGTTTTATTCAGTTCCTGGACAACCAGGAGCATGGGGATCTTCTCTTGGCGTAAGTTACATTCCGAGGCACGTTTGGGGATTATACTGACCGATAAAGCACTTGCCCATCTCTCGGGGGACAATCACGGGGCTCGCAAGCACCGAGCCTGCGAAAAAGAGCGAGAATAACATGGTGAGAGAGGACACTTTGAGTTGCATGATGGATAGTTGCTCTGTAAGCTGGCTCGTTTGATCCGTCGAGGAGCCCTCTTATACTTCCATCGGCCGTTTTAGGTCATGCGACATCGAGGTCCTGTGACCGTTCTGTCATAAAGATCGGCTGGCTGTAGTGTAACTAATGGCGGAAGAAGTGCGGTCATCGGCGGCAATCACGCAGAAGCATGGGGTAAAAGCCTGCATAATTTTCCACTTTCAGATGGGTTAATACAAGCAGTATATGCGCCGTTATCACCGTACGAACTGCCCAATTGCAGGTTCATCAATCCTAGACGAACAGAAAAGCGTATTGGAGTTGACGTGTCAACGCTTTCCGAGTCGGATAACCGAGCACCTTCAACCGTCAAAAGAAAAGACCCGATAAGAGTAGTTGCGGGGTCGACAAGAGTGAGGGCAGTGCAGGCCGTCGTTTCGCGTGTATGTGAAACGAATCGCGTCAGTCGCATGCGCGACAGTCCACACATGGGCGTCGTGCCATGCTAGCGTTAGATCGCTTGAAATCGCCCAACACCGGCTCGGCACGGTAGCAGGTTAACCAGCGTTGCGACCGAACAGCTTTTCGCTTTGAATGGTGACACCCCCTCCGCCTGCAAGGTGTGCGACCGGTTTGTGGGGGTGGATACACTCTCGGCCCCTTTCCTATACCATGCGCGACTGGGTAGTAAGATCTCTGTATCCCGGATGGTCGCGGTGTTGGCCCACGCGAGACCGTCGAAAATGGCGCCCAACGAGGAAAGCCGACCGTGAAGATACCTAAGGACTACCGAGATATATACGCTTCTCAGCAGCCGCACAAGCCACGTTGATCCTGGTGGCAGGCGCCGCTCAGTTTTGACTGTCGTGGCCGCTTCAATTGCGTTGCCTTCCGGTGAGTCAACTAGACCAAGCGCAGGGAGGTTCTTTTGGCATTTGTTCTAGGGATCTGCCATCATCCTATTGCGCGGTGTACGTTCTAGATGGATTTTTCTTGGTGTCAGAGTTGATGACTGGAAGGCGACTTCTGGATTTCGTATGTCCTATGAAGGTCTTGATGCGGTCGCCGACTCGGGGCAAGGGTCGGCCCTGCTTTGCTCATTTTGATGTTTCGTGATCAATGTTTGTCGTTTCGTTGTGGCGGCAGCGACAATCCTTTCTAACCAAGTCAGCAGATGCGATTGAGACACGTTCATGGGCATGCCACGATCTACACTCAAAGTGAGGTTCCTCCGCTCGTCTTCCCTAGTTACCACCGTGCTGTGAGTCGAGTTGGTCGTTTGATGCACTTTGCGTGCGTAAGTTTGACCTGGTGGAGACTTGAACCGGCCCGGTCCGGAACACTGTCTGTGCTTGTTTGTTCGTCGTTCAATTTGTGTTCTGCCATCACGTTCAAGTTGACCTTTTTCCAGGAATAACATACCTTGAAAGTCCTCGACTTCTTCTTGCCCTTGAGTCGTTTAGTAACTGATTTCGACTCCATTTTGAGACTGAAATCACAGGCGTTGCTCTAGGTGATGACCGTCCGTCTGGTGGGCTTCTCGGACAGTTCTACGATGTCCAGTGCCCAATACAAACACTAATATTGAAAGTAGACAGTATGATTGCATGCTCGTCTTGCAAGGTTTGCGGGCTTCCCTCCGTCACGCCTTCTACAAGAGGGAAACCCCTGTTACTAAGAGTACTGCCCTGAGGACGAACAGTGGGGGTTTGTTACCCACCACGGATCAAAAGCCCGAGAAGGTGTTCGGCAGGTCTCGTGCCCACTAGTGGACCCCACCGCGCAAGTTTGCTGACGACACCTTTTGCAGCTTCGACTTCGCCTCTGCGCGGTTGAAGAGACGGAGGTACGCATCGTATTCAAAGCTCGTACATGGTGGTAGTACGAGGAGTACATTTAAGCGGAGCATACTTGCGGGATTCTTGGATGACCACAATAGCAACGAAATGAAGGAATCCGGCCAAGGCTTAGGCTGCCTCCAATAGACGACTCGAAATCATGAGAAAGTGAGCAGCGGCGCGTCATTATCTTACTTTAAAGGTCATTGCGTCTGCGCGCTTTGTTTCTGCGACCTTGACTCCCTTCCTTGCACGCCACGCCGTCGTAGCAGGCCAGTGCGCGCACGTGCGTGACACTAGATGCCACTGGTTGCGGCAGAGAAAGAAACAGGGTCAAGTACTTCAATGGCGTTTGAACGGATTCGAATGAATCTCAGTTGCTGACATTGGTGGTGCAAGCGACGCTGTCGTCGACGTATGTCTACTTAAATCATTTCACTTCTATCACTTCCCACTGCTAGCCGGCAGAGCGTACTCTCTACTGTGGTATATCAGACCTCGTTTCTTCAGCTCACGTTTTCTCAGGTACATTGTACTGGAGCAAGACACCGCGAACTGCTTCGAGGGTATCAAACATGATAAAATTCGTACTTGTCAGTATATGGATATAATACATTCAGGAAAATCGGAAGGTTTTTTGTGGGTGATGAAACTACTCTAACAATGTGTCGTGAAGATATGGAATGGTAATGCTAGTGACGATCAAGGTGAAAATACGGCATAAAAGAGGAGGGCCCGCAACTCTAAACTCTAACATATCTATCATTTTTGGTTGATGATGGCGCTCGCCATACGTCCACGAAGGCAGTTCTTCCAGTGGGAATGGACAAGGTCGAACTTGCGCATACTGTTCAGCAAATTTGTGCCCCGCGCTCCTGTGAGGGAAGAGAGGTAGGAGACTAAGATGGCCATGACGTCCACCGAACGGTCCGTGGGCCCGACGATGAGCACTCTCGAGTTGCGGCACTGTTCCTCGGAGAACGGAAATTTGACACCTTGGTGAAACCAAGTGTCGTGTCTGTACGGCAACGAAAAGGCGATAAACTTGCGCGCAAGGGAGAGCTGCTGCTGCGTCAGGGCCCTATTGTACTTGCCGAGGCCGCGCATAAAGGAAGGACACCTGACGTTCATCCGGAGCGGTTCAAAGTTGTTGGGACTGTTCAACATGGCTGACCAGTTCGACGGCAGGATTTTGTTGTTGACGGAGGGCGGATCAAACGTGATGCGTACGACATGGGTGAACTTCTCGCACTGGCGCGTGCGTAGGGCAGCGATTTCGTGGTCGTCGTCCGACAGGGCGACGTACAAGCGGTAGACCATCATCTCTAGGCGGGACTTGTGCGCTAAGTCGAACAAAAAGGGGCGCGGAATGGCCACATCCTGGCGTTCGTCGAGGTCAGTCTCCATCTCGGTCTCTAGCCCGTCGGAGTCGCCTTCATCGCCCTCTGCCTCACCCTCCTCGTACTCGATCTCCTCGTCCTCCGAGGGTTGTGTGGCATCTGCGTCAAACAAATGCTCGACAGCGTACTCGGAGGCAGCATGGAAGAAGTTTTGTCGCCAGTTAAACTCCCCGCGAGTGACGACGATGCCGCCTGCCGAGAGAGTGAATCCGCTGGATTGGGGTGCTCGTCGGAATTTTGAAGGGAGGCAGAACAGTTGGGAGACTGGACGCCTGAACTGCGACATGGTAGAGAAGGGGGTATGTATCACAAGTAGAATTGGGAATGAGGAAGAGGAAGATGCGGACGGGTAAAGGAGATGAGGCTCTGATCACTAGCGGGTGGTGAGCGTGATGGAGGATGACATCGGCAGAAGACTGGCTTTATAAACAGGGTCCATCGACTGTGTGGGCATTTGTTGTGGAGGGTAATGCACCACCCAACACGGAGACAATGAGCCACTCGTGTCTAGGTTCGCTTTGAACTTTTGAAGCGACATCTATGACATCGCTTCGTGTTGTGGACATGATCTGCGAAATTAGCTTTGAGATCGCATCCGCGGGACCAACCCTGTCCACCACCTAAATCACAAAGCAAAGGACGACACAAACCGTACAAAAACTTCCGTCGACCTGGAAACCAAGTCCCCTCACGCTCCTTCTCAAGTTGGGACCACCTGATTTGTGTCTAGCAGTTCCTTGAGTCGGCGACAGCTGCCCCGGTACTTCTGCCCACTACATAATCGTTCCCGTGAGTTTGCAAACAGAGTATCGAGAGTCGGGAAATCAAAAAGTGTCCAGTTAAAATGTTGCCAGCATCTACGGCAAGACTGTTTTCAATCTCCGATGGGACAGACGATCTTTGCCTGACTCGCGCACCATCGTGCAAAGGCTAAAGCACATTTACATGCGAGCAAGCTAATTGTTGACAACCCACCTCGCCCCGACCCGGAAGTTCTTTACCCCGGCACACCAGTTGCAGTGCCCCACCGAGATGAATTGCCTCTTCAGGCACTGCCGTGGCCCTTCTTGCACCCCGAGATTGGAGACAAGCGGCCGTCCAGGTACATGCTACCAGGCGAGAAGGGCATACGCCGCGCGCGTGTTCGTTTCTGAGTTCATCAGGGAGGAGCTGGCGTTTGAGGTAGAGTTCCTGACGATCGGGGACACAGAGCTAAGAGTGCCTTTCAGTGTATCTAGACTTGAAGATCTGAGCTTGCGCATCATCCACTCAACGGCAGACACGTTAGAAAACATGTAGATTTCTAAACACTTTCCGACCTCCTTCGGGGCCAGAACACGAAACATGAACGTCACCTCCACAAAGGACAGTTCGCAAAAAAAAGTCGTCGAATCCCCTTTTTTATCCCCTTCCGCCTATAATTCCAGGTCGTCTTTAAACCACTCTGCAAAATCTTTCGCGAAGTCAATAATGGTGTCTTCACCGTTATAAGATCCCTACATATCGAGATCGTCCAATGTCCTGGCTACGGATTGCATGAACTCGATCGCAGGGGAATCTGCGGGGAACGTCGGTCCCGACTGCATCGCGGGGTCGACCACTGGAGTACCATTGACAACGACCGACGGTGAAAATGCAATAATGCCACTTGAAATTGCGGTGCTCTCTATGACATTCGCCATGGGTGGTTGGACGTCCTTGGATTGCTCTTGGGAAGGATCGGCAGCAGGTGATTGTGAATGGGTAGAAAGATACAACTCAGACTCACTCCCATCATGTTGGGTGCTCGAGGTCCGCTCATGATAGAGCTCATCGGGTTTCTGGGGCAAATGACAATGCCTGTGTCGAGATACCAGAAGCTGTTCAGAGGACCACCAGACATCGGACCTGTTTCCTGTTGCGTCATATGATGCTGTTGTGGTGGGTGCGTGGTTGTTTCACGCCACCGGAAGAGCGTCGCATGCGTTTCCTATCTGGAGGTGAATTCTCGCCGATCAATAGGTTGTCATGCTGTCATGACGATAGGATTAAGAGTTAGAATGATAAAGACGAGGGAGTAAGGTGAATTACTTCTTCTACTGGTGGTGAGCTCTTGCGTTTCAGCCCTTGCAGCTGAGGAGAGTGTTGAGGGTGTTGCTGAGGTTGAGGAGAAAGTGGGGCGATGACTGAAGGATGTGCTCCAAGTAGAAACCCGAAGCATCCTTCATCCCCGGAACCGGGAAGTATTCTGTAGGCAGTCCTTGCAGAGTCAAGGACGTTGATGATCTCCCGGCGATGTCCCCCGGAGCATGACAACGAATTGGCATGCTGAAATAAGCGATCTAAGCCTTGCCCAGCAACAACCGTATCATATGGGGAGTGCAATGGCACCGTAACGCGACATGGAGGATGTCAAGGGAGAGAAGGAGCGGGATACCGTGCCACTGCGACAGAAGTTCTACCACTGAGGCGTATCCACATTGAACGGCAACTTCCAGAACGGTTTTTCCGTCAGAGTGGCGGAGTTGGGTCGCGGGATCGTAACCAGCTATCAAAAAAGAGTACACCAATTCGCAACATTCTTCTTCGGGGTAGTGACAACCGAGTGCAAGATAGATTGCAGTGTCCCCGTTTGACAAGGTGGAATGGATATTAGCACCCATGATGATCAGTAAGCGTACCATTTCAGAAGTCGAGGGTCGCCGTACGTAATGCACTCAGTAGGATATCGGAAGGAAGTGGAACGCGGACACAGAGCAAACGTTGGACCACCGAGATGAACCCACGGCCAGCAGCGGCCTCGATGGCTGTTTTCCCTTCAGAATTGCAAGCAGTGGGATCACACCCAGCATCAATAAAAATCATCATCAAGTGCAAACAAGATGCTTCGCGGATCAGATGCGACGGAATGCACATCACTACCCTCGTGCAACAGGAACTCTACTATTTCGGGAGTCGAGCGATGCTGCAGGGCATACAAGAACATGTCGGAAGGAAAAGCGACGCCAGACAAGAATAGAAGTCTGAACACGGACGATAACCGTGTTCAGTTGCAACTTCGATGACAGTTTTTCCATTTGAATCACAACTTGCAGTGGGATTGTAGCCCAGGTCAACAAAAGTCTTCACGAGGTACGAACTTGATTCATTATGAATCATGGTTGATAACGTACGATTTCCTGGTTGACCCTGGCAGATTGCACATCGACGCCTTTAAGGCGCCGTTGTGTGCCACGAGCTGAAGCATTCGGAGAGAAGACGGCGGTTCCCGTAGCATGCGAAGCATGATGTCCGAAGGAAGTGGAACGTTCCACGAGAGTAGGAATCTAACCACCGAAACATATCCATGTCTAATGGCTTGCCCCAGGGCAGTTTCTCCGGTGGTGTTACACGCAGTTGGATCACAACCAGTGCCAGCGAACATCTTCACCAGTTTGCAGCATTTTCCTTCATCATAGTGATGATTTCTGAGTGCAAGATGAAGTACGGTATTCCCCTCAGACGTGGTAGAGTGCACATTGGCACCCCTGTGAATGAGACATTCAACTATCTCAAGTGTTGGGTCTCCCCACATCACAATCAGTAGGATGCTGCTGGGAGGAAGGGGAAGCTCAGGGGAGATTAGGAACTTGACCACAGATGTGAAGTCATGCTCCAGAGCCATTTCCAGAGCTATTTTTCCAGTGGA
>JBBPUG010000925.1:0-13826 GCA_038094535.1 Tubosaeta aff. alveolata | reverse complement strand
TGTACAGCTCTGTACAGAGTCTGTATAACCCCTGTACTACCCTGTACTACCCTGTACTAGTCTGTAGAAAGTCTGTACTACTCTGTACCACTGTATAGTCTGTGCAAAATCAGTGGTTTGCTGATGTGGCAAGAACATGCCACGGGCTCTGTGCAGGACCTTCTGGAATCCTAGCTGAGTGCCGCGGTCGCAAGCGCCGCGATATCACAGGTTAGTAGTTCATCTCTGCAATGACATTTTTTGACATCGAGACTTGGTACTGCCCAGTTAAATCAACTACTGTATTTATAGCTTCTGAGAAGAAAGGTCTGTAGAGAGTCAATTGGAGGGGATTGTTCGGTGAGTAGTAGCATGGCTGGTGGTGCGGGAAAGTTGTCCTGTCCATTGGACCCTGCAGAGCGTCACTGAGTCATCCGGACAATGTGTGAGAATGCGTGTGGGGCCTGTCAGTCAGGGCTACAATCAATTTATTTAAAGTTCAGGCTACTTGATTCAAAATATTTTAATATGGCGTCGTCACTGCCGAGCCAGTTCCTGACATGTCCACCTCTCAAGTGGCCAATCAAAAAGTCAGCTTCTCCAAGACCAAGCCACTTATCTTGACACATTGCGGAGGAAAACTCTAATTGAGGTCCGAGACTCGATGTCTTTATTGAAATGCTAACCGAGTGGCGTGCCCATCAGCAGCCTTAGTAAAATTGGTTAAACCCAACTTTTTTTTGATGTTAAAAAATATAGGTGGGCCTGACTTTGAAGTGCCTGTGGAGGATGGATTTAACCTGCTGCCAGCCGACTATTACAGGTCCATCAACTACCACTCTGGAAAACATTGCACTGCAGCAGCTGAAAGCTTAAGATTGAACATTGAGTGATGGTCTACTGGTGGCAGAACCCAGTGGTGGAGTCCCACCTTGCCATTCTTTATGTATGGATGATGTACCTGCTGTTGGGTGTTTATGGGTGGGTGTTTATATGTTCTCCTTTGCAAGAGCGGGCATATCTGATAGATTAATTTGTTTAGTTGGAAGTACTTCCACGCGTTCACCATAGAGTATGCTATCATTTGTGGACGTCTACCATTCCGTTGGCTGCTTGTAAGTAGGCATGTCTTCCTTTCCTTGTTGTCAACAGCTTTTTCTTGAAGATCCCATACCTGATTGGGAGGATATCTCTTCTGACTTGCCTCTTTTTGCTGTGAGTATCTACTGACAGTTAGCAAATGAGACATTCATTTACTTGGTATCGAGTGTAATTGGGATGAGCCCATCGCCATTTGCTTGTGGATGTGAGCTCTTATTTATGGCTATTGCTTCACTAGCTTATCAAATTGAACAGCTGGGATGCTCTTGACTATGGTATGGGAGGCTTCTCTGATTTCTCATAGGTCCACCTAAGATAGGTTTTGGCCTCAGATATCTGGTGGGGTATTGTAACGCAAAGTGTACTCAAGAGAGCATTTGACTTAACCCAAGAGAGGTGGATGCTCATGAAGAGGTACCACAGCGTCTCTCCTAGCAAGCTAAGTGTGAACTGAGAACAGAGAACAGAGGACAATGACAAGGGAGCACACAGGTCTCAAGAATCGCTTGAGGACAGAGAATGAGTACGACAAATATTGTAGATTCAGAGTGAGGAACTATTGTACAGGCAACCAGGTATATAAGTGTTCCAATTGTGGGAGAATGGAACGCTATAGAATGCTATGGAATAAGGGGAAACATTGCTGTTGTGAGAAAGACAGCTGCAGAGCTAATCGTCCAATGAGATAGCAAGATAAGACAAGATAAAAAGGGAAAGACTGTGGAGTTGAGTCATCTACCTTGGAATAGAAATGACTACATGAGGAAGTCATTGGAAAGAGAAAGGTGAGAGGATGAGATGACAGTCAGAGACACTGCTTAGGAGAAGGAATAAGTCTGAGGGTCAATGGTTGGAGTTATCACCTGAAGGAAATGTTTGTTACAATTCTTTTCTTCCTTGTTCTTCTATAGACACTTCGCTCATCCTTCATATTAGTTCTTTCTCTTCTCATTGTCTATTACGACTTCCTTGAGGCTATCAACACTTCCTTCGGGTGATAACTCCAACTGTTGTCCCTCAGACTTATTCCTTCTTCTGAGCAGTGTCTCAGACTGTCGTCTCATCCTCTCACCTTTCCCTTTCCAATGACTTCCTCATGTAGTCATTTCTATTCCAAGGTAGATGACTCGACTCTGCAGTCTTTCCCCTTTTATCTTGCCTTATCTTTGCTCTCTCATTGGACGATTAGCTCCGCAGCTGTCTCTCTCATGATGGCGATGTTTCCCCTTGTTCCATAGCATTCTATAGCGTTCCATTCTCCCATGATTGGAACACTTATATGCCTGATCGCCTGTACAATAGTTCCTCACACTGAATCTACCTGGTCAACCTGGTCTGTCTCCTTCCTCCCATTGATTCCTCATTGGCTCTCAGTGTCCTGAGATGATTCTCAGTCCTAGGTAGTAACTCCAGCTCCTGGCTATTCCCAGCAGCTCGTCACGTGTCCCTCGTCACTCTGGCTTCTGGCTCATCCCCAGTCACTTGTCACTAGCTTGCTAGACGGGATGCTGTCAACCTCTTTGTGAGAGTCCGCCCCATCTGGGCTAGTCTATCATGGTTCTTGTCTCGTGTCTCATCATTGAACAGTATGCCTAGCGTAGATTATCCTTGGTCCTTAGTTAGTTCAGTACAAGTACCAATCATGTATATTACATGCCATCCTGCGTACTTGTTCATTGTCCTCGAGCGATTCTTGAATCTTCTGAGTTCCTCGTCATCGTCCTCAGTCTTGGTTGACATCCTTTGTTCCAACTCCTCGAATCTCCTTATCCTGAGTCCTTTGTCCTCGGTCTACAATATTTGTCGTACTCATTCTCAGTCCTCAAGCAATTCTCAAGACTTGTGTGCTCCCTCGCCATTGTCCTCTGTCCTCTGTCCTCAGTTTGCACTTAGCTTGCTAGGAGAGACGCTGTGGTACCTCTTCGTGAGCGTCCACCTCTCTTGGGTTAAGTTGAACGCTCTCTTGAGTACACTTTGTGTTACAATGTTGATAGCCTTAAGAGAGTCGTAATAGATGACGAGAAGAAGAAGAACTAATATGAAAGATGAGCGGAGTGTATACAGAGGAATGAAGAAGAAAAGAATCATAACATTACCCCTTTTGTACTGTCGAAGTGCCTACGAAGACTAAAGATCCATGGCCAAGGGTGACCCAGTGTTGTTCTCAAAGGCTTCTGGGATGAAGAGACTATCCCCATGATCCATGGGAGAAGGAGAACACTGATGAGGGGGAAGGATGGTGTGACAACATTTGGGCTTTTTGTGACGAGGTGGGACTGGGTGATGGTGGACATGGGATTGTGATAAGGCTACCTGTGTGAGATATCGACGAATGTCCTCAAGGAATTCTCCAAGGTTAAGGTGATGGGCTAAGATGACAAGAGCATTGATGTTAGCCACGTCTAGATATTGGATATCAATGGTGGAAGTTCGTCCCCAGCCAGATAGATTGGTGATCAACAAAAGTCAAAAATGATGAAGGAGCTGGCAGAGAGCAGAAAGGGGAGAATCAATGTCCATGTAATAGTCTAGAGCATGAGTGACAGACAGGTCAGTCAAGAGGTGAAATAACAAGTCATGATAGCCAGCAGAAGGGGAGGAGAGTCGATGAGCAGTGAGAGGTTTGTCCACAGAGACAACTCCAGTGGAGAAGTCATTGGTGTCCCAGCTAGAGGTGGTGGCAGTTGAAGAGGTTTCAGAAAAGTCTATAATGGAGAATTATGCTTGTAAAGAAGAAAGAGTTTGTGTTGAAGGAGAATAGTTATAGGATCAATAGAGTGAGAGGAAAAGAATATACAACTGCTTGACTGTCGAGGAGGACACTCACAAAGAGGTATGACACCGCTCAAGGGATTCAGCAATTATTTCAAGAAACAAGAACATTTATAAGGAAAAAGAATCTTAGGAGTGTGATGGAGATTTTCTTTGGGTTCCCAGGTAGCTTCAGACCGAGAGTATCCTTTCCATGTGGTCAGGTACTGATAGTTGCCAGGGTGGCCTTTGTGCAACAAGATAGCCTCCACTTTGAATTCTTCTTTGTCATCTATAACATTTGGAGGTGGTTCAGGAAAGGAAGGTCCATGTGCTTCGGTCTGTTTGAACAGTGATAGGAGGGAAGCGTGGAATGTGTTGTGAATCTTCCAGGAGGGAGGTAGTCTAAGACGATAAACAAGAGGAGAGATGACTTGTGAGATTTCAAACGGTCCATGACATTTGAGAGTGAGTTTTCTAGAGGGGTAGGGGATCCGAAGATTGGTGGCTTCTAGCCATACCTTATCTCCGACTTTCCAAGGAGAGAATGAGTGGGTGGAGTGGCAAGTCATGTGCAGCAAGGGCTTCTTCTCATGCCTTGGACAGGGCAATCAATCTGTTAGATAAAGCGGGAATGAATGTTTTACCCAGGGTGGGGAATGATTGGGGTTCATAACCAAGGAGGAGGGAGAATGGAGATGACTTAGTGGAGCTATGAGGGACAGAGTTGTGATGGAATTTGGCGGTAGTGAGGAATTCCGACCAGGAGTGGGGGTTGTTGGCGCAAAAGATATGAAGGTAGGTCTCGAGTTCTTGATTCGTTTGTTTGGTTTGGCCATCGGTCTGGGGGTGGTATGCAGTGGAGAGTCGGATGTCATAGTGAAGGAGATGAGTGAGTTCAAGAGCAAACGCAGAGGCAAACTGTGGACCACGATCTGAGATGATGGAATCATAAAGGCCGAAGAATTTGAAGACATTGTCGAAGAAAAGTTTAGTGACTCCTGCTGCATCAATGGTTTTATTACAAGGGATGAAAATTACCCCCTTTGTAAGGCCATGGTCGACCATGACCATAATAGAATCAAAATCAGAGGACAATGGGAGATCTATGATGAGATTGACAGAGATCTGTCAGAATGGCAATGATAACGACGATGGGATTAGGTTCAAGGGAGTGATAGTAGGATGAGTGTTAACCTTGGATTGCTGACATACGGCACAGCCAGCCACAAAGTTTTTGACAAAGGTACCAAGTCCAGGCCACCAGAAGTCACGTTATAGAATTGCCTTCATGCAGAATTGACCAGTGTGGCCAGTGGTAGGGGAGGAATGAATACTGTGGAGAAGTGTGGATCGGGATGAGGGTGGAACATATAAATGACCCTTGTAAAAGAGATGGCCATTATCAAATGACCAGTCTTGGAGCAAAGAGTGAGAGAACAAAGGTGTTGCTTCTTCCATGGCTTTGAGCACATGAAGGACTAGTGGATTGGACAAGGACAAGGATTGGATGTAGTTGAAGAGTTTAAGGTCAAGGGCATTAATGATGATAGGATCTGGGAGGATAGATGCATCGGTGTTGTCAATAGAGGTGTCAATGGAGTCTTTTCAGAAAAGGGCATCAGCTGGGCCCATCTGAGTTCCAGGAGTTACTTTCCAGATGAGGTCAAAGTCAAGAAGGAAAAGGGACCAGCAGGCTTGATGATGAGAGAGTTTGTGAGGGTCTTTGATGAAGGAGAGGTTCTTGTGATCTGTGATAATTATGACAAAATGTGAAGTCCCAAGGAGGTATTATTGCCATTCTTCAAGAGTGAGGATGACGGCCAAAAGTTCTTGGTCGTAGATATTGTAGTTTCATTCGGCAGGGGAGAAGGTCTTTGAAAAATAAGCACAGGGGTGGAGGTCACCATTGACATCAGCCTAGAGGAGTACAGCTCCAGTGGTGATCAGAGAAGCATCAGTCATGATGAAGAATGGACAAGAGGTATCTAGGAGAGTGAGGACTAGGGCGGAGCAGAATTGGGCAATGAGAGAGCAGAATGCAGTTTCCTGGAGGGAAGTCCAAGACCAAGGTTCATTCTTTCGGGTGAGTAAGATGAGGGGGGCGACAATGTTGGAGATGTTTGGGATGAACTTTCAATAAAAGTTGGCAAAACCAAGGAAACTGCAGATTCCCTTGACGGAAGTGGGTGGTTTCCATTCCTTGATGGCAGCGAGTTTGACTGGGTCCATCTCAAGTCGTCCTTGACCAATAATCATACCGAGGTATTCCATCTGGGGAGTGTTGAAGGAGCACTTGGAGATTTTGAGAGAGAGTCCATGTTCTCTGAGACGTTGAAGAACTCTATGGGTGTGATCATGGTGGAGTTCGATGTCATCCTTCGTATGAATGCCGAGGTCGTCCATGTAGATTTTTAACCAATGTTCCGCTAGCATATCAGCAAAGATATGGTTCATGAAAGCCTGGAATGTGGGTGGAGTGTTGTTAAAGCCGAAGAACATCATGGTGGGTTTGAAAAGTCCAAGTGGAGTGATGAATGCCGCTTTCCATTGGTCCTCTTCTTGAATTTGGATGTTATTGTATCCCTATTGTATGTTGAACCTGGTGAACAAGGTCAAGTCCTTCATATCATCAATAAGATCAGAGATGAGAGGAAGGGGATATGCGTTGCAGATAGTGAATGAATTGAGGTAATGATAGTCCTGATAGGGACGAAGAGAACCGTCTTTCTTGGGTACAAAGAAGAAAGGTGAGGCTTGTGGGGACTTTGATGGGATAATATGACCAGATTTTAGATGTTCTTCAACAAAGAGGCGACAGGCTTCTTTTTCGGCAGGGTTTAGTGAGTAGACTTTGGCAATTTTCGGGACAAAGGTGAGTTTGAGTTCAATGGTGTGATCATAGGGCCAATATGGAGGGTGTGTGTCGAAGGTTTTCTCAGAAAACATGTCTTTGTAATCTTAATGCCAGGTCGGGATCTTCTGTTCTTGTTTGACCTCTTGTTGGGCCAACTGAGTCAAGAGAGTTACCTTGTTGATCTCATTCCGGGGTGGACGCTCACTAAGAGGTACCACAGCATCCCGGAATGGATTTTCCTTGTTAATGGTGACCGTACCATGAGTCCAATCGATAGTAGGATTCCATTGTTTAAGCCAGGGCATATCTAAGATGATCTGTTGCTTTCCAAGGGTGACAACCATGAGATCAAGACGATCTTCGAAAGAAGAGAATTGAGCATTTGCTCGGATCTTGTACTTGATAGCTCCTTTCTTGTTAGGCGAGCCATCCACATTGTAAGCCATGAGAGATTTTGGGAGAGGTTTGATCCCCATACAAAGAGCAGGGACAAGGCTAGGATCAATGAAGTTACTGGTCGCTCCATAGTGAACAAGAGCGACAGTTTCAATGATTTTTGAACCAACTTGTAAGTGAACAGGCAAATGAAGAGCTCTTTCATTCAGTAAACCTACAAGTACATTGGGGAGAGAAGACATTGATACATCCTCCCCATTCAAAAATCCTGAACAGCAAGACTGGCAACCTTTTCATCTGAGGGTCCTTCTTCATTCTCAAAGCACATCTTTAGGACTTGGAGGATTTCGCTTTCATCCTTCCCAGAGGTGTGAAGTTGGTTTACATAGGTGTCAAAAACAGAGAGTGGTTTAGAAGCTTTGGGGGCAGGACTGGGAATGACAGGGGATGAGCTAGAGGCGGCAGGAGTTTTGATGGATCTAATGTTCTGAGGACCAGAGGACAAGGATTTAGCACCTTCACACTGGGCAGTACTATGGCCCTTCTTGCAACAGTGGAAGCAACAGCCCTCCTCGATACATTTGGCACATTCTACTGGGGAAAGCTTCTTGATTCGGACAGTGTCAACATCCATGGCATTCAGGTCCTTAGGAGAAACAAGGGAGGAGGTGTGATTACCTTTCCTCAAGGCATCAATGTGTCCAATCTGGGTATGGAATGTCTTGGCTCTGGCGATCCATTCTTGAGAAGTAGCTGAGACAGCAGTCATGGTAGTGATGTGGCAATCAAGTCCTCTGGCAAGGTGGTCGATGAGGGTAGGCTCATCAGTAATCTTCACATGAGCAGACAGGTGTTATGATTCTTTTCTTCTTCACTCTTCTATGTACACTTTGCTCATCATTTGTATTAGTTCTTCCTCTTCTCATTGTCTATTACGACTCTCTTGAGGCTATCAACACTTTCTTCTGGTGATAACTCCAACCATTGACCCTTAGACTTGTTCCTTCTCCTGAGCAGTGTTTCTGACTGTCATCTTGTCCTCTCACCTTTCTCTTTCCAATGACTTCCTTGTGTAGTCATTTCTATTCCAAGGTAGATGACTCAACTCCACAGTCTTTCCCTTTTTATCTTGTCTTATCTTGCTATCTCATTGGATGATTAGCTCTGCAGCTGTCTCTCTCACGATGGCAATGTTTCCCCTTATTCCATAGCATTCTATAGCATTCCATTCTCCCACGATTGGAACACTTATATACCTGGTTGCCTGTACAATAGTTCTTCACACTGAATCTACACCATCCTGCGTACTTGTTTGTTGTCCTCAAGTGATTCTCGAGTCCTCTGAGTTCCTTGTCGTTGTCCTCAGTCTTGGTTGACATCCTTTGTCCTAACTCCTCGAACCTCTTAACCCTGAGTCCTTAGTTCATTGTCCATGATATTTGTCATACTCATTCTCTGTCCTTGAGTGATTCTCAAGATCAGTGTGCTCCCTCGTTGTCGTCCTTTGTCCTCTATCCTTGGTTTGCATTTAGCTTGCTAGGAGAGACGCTGTGGTACCTCTTCATGAGTGTCCGCCTCTCTTGGGTTAAGTTGAACACTCTCTTGAGTACACTTTGTGTTACAAAAGATTCAGTATCTCCTTCAGCCCCTCCTGTTACAGAGTAGGGCCTACCCCCACCACCTTCTCCTCGTCACAGTCCCCATTGTGCCCTTGGGCAATCACTGGACGACCGATTGTCGTCATCATAGTCACTAGTTCCCCCTTGCAACCATTGGACGATTAATCATCATTCTGTCAAAATGTAACTCCATGTAGTTCCAATGCTTCCGATGTTTCCGGAATTCCCACGCAGCCACTTCCGATGTCTCCAATGTTTTCCCACACAGCCACTTCTGAAATTTCCGAAGCATCTTTGCTCCAGGAAGACCAGAAACATCGGGTCTTTGATATATTCTTATACATAGCATTTTCTGAACATTCCGGAGTTTTACGCGATCTCAACTCTGCCCATATTTTTACCTTTATGTTACCTTCTTCTCACCTCAGTCGTGTTTCACACCAGTGGGCAGTGACTGAGGTGAGACTTCAGTTGTTCTCTGCATTGTAACTCTAGCTAATGTACTGTAGTGGGCACACTTGCCCTTACTATAGTAACAGGTTATAAGCCCTGCTAGCACACACTAGTAGGAACCTTATTCTTGCACAACCCACCTCACTCCATCTCCATCTCTGCCCTGATGCATCCTGGGCCTTCCAAAAATGCCTTCTGAACATAACCCCAGCGAAACTGCTGCTGCCTGTCCAGTTCTGACTGGACCCTTAAACTTCGAAATATGGAAACTTCGCATCATAGCCAAACTACGGTGTGAAAAGGTCCTCGGTGTTGTTGTTGGTACCGACTTAATTCCAACCACCACACTTTCTCTCAGCACCAGTCAAACTGGTACGCCAAAAACTACTTCTGGAATCACTTCCGGAAGTGCTTCTGGAGTCACTTCCGGAAGTGCTTCCAGAGTCAGTTCCACTAAGGACTCCTGAAAGTGGACAGAACGGGACGAGAAAGCTCATGGGATTATCCAGGATCACATCTCAGATGCACTCCTTCTCAAAACAAAACAACATACCACTGTAAAGGACCTTTATGATGCTCTTGTAAATCTCCACCAAGCATCAAACCTCGCCTCCACCTTCTATTCCTTCCGACAACTCTTTGCATTGGAATGGGATGGAAAATCCAATATCTTCAATCACATTGCCTCTATTCGCACCCTTGAGTCATGCCTCACAGGAATGAAGTTCCCTGTTGATGAAAAAATCCTCACATTCATCCTTCTCAACTCTCTCCCCAAGACTGCAGAGTGGAACGCATTCTCCTCGTCAGTCATCAACACAACTGAAGAGGCAAAACTCACCTTTGACATGGTGGAAACCTGCATCCTCTCCAAGGAGGCCCAACTGAGGCTCCCTAGTACTTCTGATTTGGCATATGCAGCCAAATCCGACTGGAAGAAGAAGCTGAAAGGGGACAAGTGGTGTGAATACCACCATACCATGGGCCACAACACACAGAAGTGTTGAAGTTACCAGTTCTGGCCAGCAGAACTGAAGGAGAAGTATAAGAGGGAAAAGGCAAAAAATGCGGATGGCGCTTCCAACTGGAAACCGGAACCACCGGATCTGAAACATGTAACTAGTGAACATGTAGACCGTGCCCTATACCAGCGGATTTAGGCCTATGTCTTGTCTGATCCTAAGTCCATCTCCCAGCTTCTCATTATTATTGATTCAGGAGCAACATCACATATGGTTCCATATTGAAAGTGGTTCCAATCCTACTCCACTCTTTTCCCACCTCGCTCCGTGCAGTTCGGAGACAATTTCACAGTCAAGGCAATAGGAATCGGAAGTGTCATCCTTCGATCCACCATTAAGGGAAAAAGATATGAAATCTCCCTCAGCGATGTTCTGCATGTTCCAGAATTTGCACTGTCCCTCATCTCTGTCCCAAAACTAGCCAAAGTGGGATTATCTGCATCTTTCCCAGCAAACTCTACTTCATGCTTCATACAGAAGGGTTCCTATACAGTTCTTATGGGATCACATGCAGATGGACTCTACCATGCAACCGCAACCCCACAAACCATACCAGAATCTGGGCTGGTCTCTGTGGATATAAACCTGCTACACAGACACATGGGACACATTGCAATACCACAAATTCAGACCATGGTCCAACAAGGCCAACTACATGGTATTGATGCCATTACCGGAACTCCGAAATTTTGCAAACCTTGTACAATCGGAAAGATGAAAAAGCTTCCCTTTGAGTCCAGGAGTGTTATGATTCTTTTCTTTCTCTTTCCCTTACGTCCTTTTCTATCATTGTTCCCTTTAGTTCCTCTCCTTCTCATCATCTATTGTGACTCTCTTGAGGCTATCAATGTCTTCTTCGGGTGATAACTCCTACCGTTGACCTTCAGGTTTATTTCTTCTCCTGAGTCGTGTTTCTGACTGACATCTTGTCCTCTTACCTTTCCCTTTCCAATGACTTCCTCGCGTTGTCATTTCCTTTCCAAGGTAGATGACTCGACTCCGCAGTCTTTCCCTTTTTGTCTTGTCTTATCTTACTATCTTATTGGACGATTAGCTCCGCAGCTGTCTCTCTCACGACGGTGATGTTTCCCCTTATTCCATAGCATTCCACACCATTCCATTCTCTCACGGTTGGAACACTTATATATCAGATTGCCTGTATCATAGTTCCTTACTCTGAATCTACAATATTCGTCGTACTCATTCTCTATCCTTAAGCGATTCTTAAGACCGTGTGCTCACTTGTCATCGTCCTCTGCCCTCTGCCTTTGTTTCGCACTTAGCTTGCTAAGAGAAATGCTGTGGTACCTCTTTGTGAGCGTCCGCCTCTCTTGGGTTAAGTTGAACGCTCTCTTGAGTACACCTAGTGTTACAAAAGATTCAGAGTCACCTTTAGCCCCTCCTGTTACGGAGTAGGGCCTACCCCCCACCATTTCGCACCTCAATCGTGCCATTGGCCATGCCCTAGGGCAATCTTTGGGCGACCATTCGTTGTCATCACAGTCATCGACCCCAGGATCTAGTAGCCCTAGATCAGGAAGGATCCACAGACCTTCAACCTCCATCACCCCATCGTCTACTCCTTGCCCAAGACCTTCGTCTCTTCGTCACCGAGGCACCTTCTCCGCCTTTGACTCTGACCCAGAAGAAGAACCACCAGCCGTAACGCCTCTTGGTTCACCGATCCAAGTATCACCTAGCAACACTCCTCCTCGAGTCCCTACACCGCCAGTAGTGACTGTCCACTCACAACCCTTGACCCTAGCACCCCCACCACAGATCCCCATACCAACAATGTCTGGAGCTGGAGCTGGAGCTACACCTGCACCTGCACCTCCCCCTCCTCCTCAACCTGGAGCTGCGCCTGCTCCTGCACCTGTTCCCCCTGTACCTAGAGCCGAGTTTAAGGCTGCCCTCCCTGCCGATTTCTCTGGAGAACTGGCTGATGCCACTCGATGGATGAAGGCGATGAAAGCATACTTCATCATTAACGCCCACGTATACAACACCGACCATGCCTGTATCCTGACCACCCTGAATAAGTTAAGTAAGGGTAGAGGCATATCTTTCTCTGAGAAATGATATGACATCCTAGCCAACGTTGCCATCGCTGCCAACCAAAAGACGTTCAATGTCTTTGAGAACGACTTCACCTCGATGTTTTATCCCTTTGACCTCCAAACCACTGCTCGTCAGGAACTCTTCAACCTGGAGCAAAGAAACTTCAAGACCGCCAAGGATGACAGTTTCCAACAGTATATCACCAACTTCCTAAACCTGTCTGCTTGTGTGCAGATCACTGATGAGGCTACCCTCATCAACCACCTTGCCAGAGGACTTGATCACCACATCACCACCATGATCTTGTCTATGACCGCTGTCCCAACCACCTCCCACGAATGGATTGCCAGAGCCAAGACGTTCCATACCCAGATCGGACGTATTGACACCTTAAAGAAAGGTAGTCGCGCCTCCTCCCTCGTTTCTCCTAAAGACCCAAATGCCATGGACGTTGATGGCATTCGAATTAAGAAGCTCTCCCCTGTGGAACGTGCCAAATGTATCAAAGAAGGCCGTTGCTTCCGTTGTTGCAAAAAGGGCCACAATGCCACCCAATGTGAAGGCACCAAACCCTCGCCTCCTGGTCCTCAGAACATTCAATCCACTGAGCCCCCTGCCAACCCTAGATTGCCCCCTGTTGCTCCTAGCTCTACCCTCAAAGCTCCTAAGTCACACTCTGCTTTCGATACCTATGTAAACGGACTTTGCACCTCTGGAAAGGATAAAGACGAAATCCTTCAGGTTCTGAAAATGTGTTTCAAGAAAGATGAAGAACCCTCAGACGAAGAGGTTGCCAGTCTTGCCGTTCAGGATTTTTGAATGGGGAGGATGTAACAACATCTTCTCTCCCCAATGTACTTGTAGGTTTACTGAATGAAAGAGCTCTTCATTTGCCTGTTCGCTTACAAGTCGGTTCAAAAATCGTCGAAACTGTCGCTTTAGTTGATTGTGGAGTGACCAGTAACTTCATTGATCCTAGTCTCGTTCCTGCTCTCCGAATGGGGATCCGACCTCTCCCAAAACCTCTCATGGCTTACAATGTGGATGGCTTGCCTAACAAGAAAGGAGCTATCAAATACAAGATCCGAACAAATGCTTGATTCTCAACTTTTGAAAATTGTCTTGATCTCATGGTTGTCGCCCTCAGCAAGCGACAGATCATTCTAGGAATGCCCTGGCTTAAACGATGGAACCCTATTATTGATTGGACTCGTGGTACGGTGACCATTAACAAGGAAAATCCATTCCGGGACGCTGTGGTACCTCTTAGTGAGTGTCCACCCCGGAATGAGATTAACAAGGTAACTCTCTCGACTCAATTGGCCCAACAAGAAACCAAACAAGAACAGAAGGTCCCAACCTGGTGTCAAGATTACAAAGATGTATTCTCTGAGAAAACCTTCGACACTCTTCCCCCACATCGGCCCTATGACCACACCATCGAACTTAAACCCACCTTCGTTCTGAAAATTGCCAAGGTCTACTCACTGAACCCCGCCGAGAAAGAGGCCTGTCGCCTCTTTGTCGAAGAACATCTAAAATCTGGTCGTATTATCCCGTCTAAGTCCCCACAAGCTTCACCTTTCT
>JBBPUG010000924.1:0-13826 GCA_038094535.1 Tubosaeta aff. alveolata | reverse complement strand
GGTCCGGAGTCGTCCGGTGTAGTCGTTGTGTGGTGATCATTTTTGACGTTATCACCGTTTGGGTGATGGTGGTGGTTGCCAACGTGCTTGGACAGGCGCACCGTTGCCGTGTGCTGTAGGAGATTTGAACTTAGTGATTTTCAAGTTCTGATAGCAAGGACCATCGTCGGAAACCTAGAATCGAAAACCCACATGATGTAAATAAACCCAAAAAGGATGAACACTCACACACCGACGGAAGGAGAAAAACCAATGGGCTAAAATAGAAGAGGGTGATGAGATCACATTCGACCCCACGATAACCGCACGAGCCTCCCTGGAAGAATGCTTCAGAGTCTTATCCAGGGACCCGTCAACCCCCCTAAGAAACCCCAGATTAGAACAAGGACAGAACATTATACCGATGACCCTCTACACTGGTGGCGCATGCATCCGAAATGGTAAAATGGACGCCGTCTGTGGAGGCCACCCACAGAACAGAACAATCAGGGTGCCTGGAAACCATCAATCAAATCAAACGGGTGAAATTGCGGCAGTAGCAGTCGCGACTACATCAGTAAAACCAAAGTGCTCAAGGAGCGACTTAGTAGTGACTCAGTCACTCCAAATATGGACTAAGTCATGTTTCGCCTTCATTTGTTTCCAAATGTAGAGTACAAGTTGTAATGTTCTCTGTATTTCCACCAATCAGAAGGCTGAGATCCGTACCGTAAGCTGTCAAACTCTTGGCCGCTCAAGCATTCATTTCAGCTGCTCGACTGATGTGGCATCACTTACGCTCAGGATGCTTCTCCACCTTGTCTGCGAGTCTTGGCTATATAAAGACAAATGACAAGACAAGTTCTCGACATGCGCACATATTACTCTTGATGCTGGGTCACTTTCCGACGGCTAATCCGTGTACTAACTGTGGCGTCTGCATTCTCTGGAAAGTAATAAAAGGGTCACCGATGCTCCCAACCCAAGTTACCCCAGGTGATCCCCGCACCTGTTCCAGTGAGTGTGTCTGTTGTATGTATACGCGCGCACTCATCGTCCAACGTTCATCTAGTCTTTGACTGTATTCGCTGCTGCCTGATCCAAACGACATTCCATCTCTTCCGTGTAAGCACCGTCCTCCCGCTGTGCGTAGCGCCGAGCACTGATCGCGACGGACACTAGAACAATGAGCGACATCACAGTGCATAACAATTCATCTGCTGATATCTATGTCAGCGTGAACCCCAGTGGAGGCTACTTTACGGACTTTAGTACGATCGCTCCCGGACAGTACAAAACGTGGCCGTCGGAGACGTGGGCGGTGGTTTTCGTGACGAGGGAGAGCACCGACGTGGTTGAAACCTATGTTGGGAAGCCTGGGGAGACGATAGAGGTGGGCGCTTGATGTGATCCTCGTGCTTTGCATTTCCAAATGGATGGGCTTTTGAGAGTTTGCATTGTGATGCTTGAATAATTTGGTAGCGTTCGGTATCACTGGTTCGAGCGCCGGCCGGCATTTCGGACGTGCGGTGTGAGTCGCACTTCTTTCCCTCGATCCACGATGTGGCATCTCATGAAAAGACGTGCATATTTTGCTGCTAGTATCAGGTGGGTCCTGCCAAAGTCAAGCTAACCTCTGATCGACCTGAACATTCGTAAAAGTTGTGTCATCGTTCGGGGGCTGTAAAACGGAGATCCCGATATTTTCAATAGGGAGCTTGGGAAGCGCGCACGCACTTCGGAAAGTCGATAGGTAGGTGCAATAGCAAAGGCACCCCCGTGGTATCCTCGTGGTAGGTTGTTCGTTCGATCGCATTCACCACTCCATCTGAGATGTCCAAGTTCAGATTCATTTTTATATACATAGGTGTCCTTGTTCTGTGGTAAGATGAACAAAAGACGACTAATCTTGTGATAGGGATCCTACTAGAGTATCGTGCCAGTATCCTCATTCATCCGCTGATCAATTCTTGCTCTAGTCCGGTTTGAAATCGTCACAGCTACATCGAATCGGGATTCGGCACACGGCTGGCGTCGTTTCATCACTCTATCACTGAACCCTTTTCCCCCTTTGAAATTCTCTTTCTCTTTCTCGCTCGAAAAAACTAAAATTATGCCCCGCGATTGCCACGACCGCAAGCTGACACCTCGTCATCGTTTTCGTGACATCTCGCATATGAAATTGATGAACATATTCAAGTCCTTGCGATACCGGAGAACACGCAGGGATGTTTCTCTAAAATCTTCAGCTCGTCCACGAGGCTTTTCTCCCCATCGTGGTGACCTCTCACCCGCCCAACCTCTCTTACCTGACCTTTCTATGTCTGTTTCGCTTCATCTCTCACGCTACCGCTCTGAAGCCTCAAGCATTCTGAGCGTCACAGAGGAAGATTGTTCGTCTTGTACGAGCAGTCTAGAATGGCTTCTCCCTGCCGTGGATAGGGGCCACGTCATATCGTCTCGTTCCGTCCCAAATTTCCCGACATCCCCGTCTGTGTTCCGATTGCGCTCTGTGTCAACCAAAGACTACCTCGTAGACCGGTTGGAACAATACTTGGGCCAACTTCATCTAGGAGACGTCGCAAGCCCAGATCACGCGCCGTTCGACATCTCTCCACGCGACGTGTCGATGGACATATGCTCGAGTCCGCAGAAATCCGTTCATCTCGAGATTGCCTCTCGCCCCACGCTTTCTGAAAGGAAGGCAGAAAAGTCCGTGGCCTCGCCATACGATCAAAACGTCCCGGTGATCTTCATCACCTCCGTCGACGCCAAGCACGCCAAACCCTTGCCCCCATCGGCCCATCGGCCGTCCAAAACGCCGTTCGGGCCGTCCAACACCAACCATGTTGTCGAGCCACACCGAAAAACGTCGTTGAACGACGATCCTTTTAGGACGCAGCCTGGCTTTGCCGCGTACCCTCCGAACGTTGACCTCAGCTTTCATCTCCCGGCTTTTCCGCTGGCCTGTTCGCGTCCGTATGCGCCCGAGACGCCGACGCCCATGCACTGTGATCACGTTGGGGATTGTAATGGTGACTTGTGGGAGATACTCCACCCGCCGCTCGTCGCGGGCAGGTTCACGCTGCCTCCGTTCAAGCTGCCACCTTTGAGCACCAGTCTCTTTGATGTGCCTTGAGGGCTTGTATTGGTATGGTGCGCCCGGGCGACGATTCGGTATACATGTTGTTGTCATAGCGGGGTTACTGTCCGAGTACGAGGCGGTTGGTTAGACCATTTGTACAGCGTATGGCGATGATGACGGAATATTTGACCTTCACTTGATGGCCGGAGTAGGAGCCTGAAAACAACCGACAAGCAAAGAACATGGAGAAGGGTACAACACCTCGTATCATACATCGATCTATCAGTCTGTAAAGTGTACATTCAAACTTGTACAATTCCGTTCATGTGCAATCACAGCTTGCCACCTCTAATTACAGCATTGTATCGCTCCTGTGCCTCGTCAAAGTTGATGACGTTCCAGATGGCTTTGAGGTACTAGTATACGTGCATTCAAAAATATGTCATGTGCGCATGTTCATAATCCGGAAACCAGACTTACGTCGGCCTTGACATTCAGATATTGAAGGTAAAACGCGTGTTCCCAAATATCGACACCAATGATGGGGATGTACGGTGACAGGACAGGGTCCTGATTGGCAGTCGTGATGATCTCAAGCCTCTCTGCCTTGACGTTATAGGCCTACGTCCAGCCACGATGCCACAACGAAAGACGGGTTCGATTAGCACAAACTGCCGCCAGCCCTAGATGAAAAGAAGGGAACGCACAAGCCAGCCCCAACCGGAGCCCTGGATGGCAAGTGTCGCTGCGTTGAACTGTTCCTTGAATGATTCGGACGTGCCAAACTCTTCTTCAATGGCTTTCCTCAATGGTCCATCCCTGAGAACGCCGCCGTTACCCCCTTTCTCTACTGAAGGTGCCAAATTCTTCCAGAAGAGGGAGTGGTTGAGGTGACCTAAAAGGCCAGGAGCGAATGGTGTGAGAATTTTAAAGGCCGTTTCGATCGATCGCAATCGTGATAGCGATATCGTGTATGATGCGAAGGGAGAATAGAAATGGAATAGAAGGAAAATATCATAGGGACCTAAAAGACGGCGTATTGCATCATAGAGGTACTTACCACCACCGTTGAACTTGATGGCGGCTTGGAGGGCAATGCGTTCCTTGATGCTCGGGGCTTGGATATATTTTCCCTCAGCCGCGTTGAGGCCATTCACGTACGCCTGATGGTGTTTGGTATGGTGAAGTGTCATGATTTCTTTCGAAATGTAGGGCTCGAGTGCATCATAGGGGTATGGGAGGGGAGGAAGCGTAGCAGCCATGATGATAGTGACAGAGTGTTATCTTGATCAGCACATCCTTGGCCGTTTTTGCAATGTTCCCACGCACTGCCTCCGATTAGATAGCTTCTGGTCAATGGGCGTTTACATAACTACGATAGTTCGTTGGCCGTATACTGTTGATGAGAGTCCGCATATTGTTCCGGTAGGCCTGGCGCTTAGTCGCATGATTCGTGTGGAACGCACAAAAATTCACTCTTATCAACAACTCACGAATACAAAGTTCGGTTTGTGGTTTGATATACTCTCTGCATGTCAAAGATGTGCCGGGATAATCGTGATAGAATAGGATCGAGTGACCACTATAACTGATCGTCAGGATGAAGCCGTTTCTCCAAGGCGGACAACCAGCTTCTTCCCGCTGACGAGGTTCTTCTTCAACCTCTCCAGTCCCGGAACAACACCGTTCAATCCACCTGGAACCACCTCAACTGGATTGGGCTGGAAAAATCGCACGTCAGCGTGACGAATGCAACCGGTTTATACATGTATGTAAATCAGACACGCACGACAATATCACCCGACTCCAGCAATGCCGGCAGGTTCTGTGCCAATGTTCGTCCAAATGCCCTATTAACAGGTTCGTATACACCTCCGTATGTGTATAGCACTTTCTTGGTACTACCAGGCGTCTCCTTGATGGAGGGTGCGAGAACAAGGATGATATGACCCCCGTCTGCGAGCGTATCGTATCCAAGTTGTTGCGTTTCTGGCGTCGCGACAGTATCAAAAACGAGACTAATCGGTTTTGTAGTGATGCTTGCGACTTGAGAAGCGAAGGCAGATACAGGGGTGTTCCGATCGATGACGTGGGTCGCACCGAGCGATTTGACGAGGTCTGTTTGATAGGGATGCGGTAGTGATGATGGGCGCAAAGCCAGACAGTCTGGCGAATTGAAGGGCTAGTTTTTGACAAAATGACACCGTGAGTACCTGTCCGGAATTGGGTTGGCGGATGAACATACCGTATTGGCCAACAGAACCGGACCCTCCAAGGATCAAGATAGGTTGTCCTTCAGATTTGCCTCGGCCACCATCCCATGGCGCTTTCAGGCCGACGCCCTTGGGAAATGAAGAGTAGAGAGGGATAGCTGCAGTGGAAACACCAAGTGGAAGTGAGGCTGCTTGGTCGAACGTGATGTTGGATGGAAGCTATGAACGGATTAAGCTCCATTTCTGCAATGCGAAAGACATCTGGCACACCTTGGATGCAATCTCCGCGGTCACGACAGCGTACTCCTGGAAGGTCCCATAATCGCGGTTTTGCAGATCACCCTGATAAAGTCTAAAGAGCTCGGCCACGTCATTAGTATAGATATTACTTAGATGTCCAAGGACTAACGTACACCTTGTCACCTTTCTTAAACTCCGTCACACCCTCTCCAACAGCCACAACTTCCCCGGCACCGTCCTTTCCAAGAACGGCTGGGAAGTTGGACACAAAGAAGCCATAAGCTTGGATTTTCCAGTCTATAGGATTTAATCCCACAGCAACTTGCTTGACAAGCATATCTCCCGGTCCGGGAGTAGGCCTAGGATTGGTGCCCAATACAAACGCACCAGACTTTTCTTTGAGGACGAGGACACGAGAGGACGACATGAATAAGAAGAACAAACGAACTGATGGATACAAGGGATGCCATAGCGCAAAGTTATATGATTGTTATCTGGCTATCAGTCAGCATTGTCAGCAGGCATTAGTTAAAAGCTATACCTGCTTACTATGGTCAAGTACGAACGATGACTAAGTGGGATTCAACGGATTTTTAAGGTAGTCAAGTGGGTAGGCACGAGTTAAACTGGTGACCAATCCACTAGGCTGTCGAGCGAGGCAGGCCGTTGACAATGAGCATACTAGTACTCTGCATCACCTACCCAAATAAGACGGTTGATGCAGAATGTGGAGATGGGATGCACGCACCATATGAGTTGCTGACGTGAAGCCGATGTGCCTGTAAGAGATGAGTACAATTACTCTGAGAGAGCTACTACAGGTAGATTCCTGACACGGGTTGTATGGGACTGACCATTTCAATGACTCTGGCAAGACCGATGGTCTGTAGTAGCTACCTCATCCCAAAACCTGGATTGAACCCCTGGTCTCGCGCAAGTTCTAGTAGCCTCTAGAGCTGGGACCTCTGGGTGATAGGCGTACCAGTACATGGGTGTATGAATATAAAGGGTTTGGGTGGTGTGGCAAAACCGATGATGTGCATTGCCACAACTTGTTCTTTGCATCCATGGTCCGCCAACTACGAAATAATCGACAGCCTGTACGATGAACAGTCGGCTTCACGCTAGCGTATCGAGTAGGGAAGGGTTTAACCAGATAATCTGCACCGAGTCCAACCGTCCCAAACGTTCCATCGCCTGTGACCATCCCAGACATTCCAAAGTCCCCAATACCTCAGAAACACGATAATTCTGGACCTTTGCACCAGTGAGTAGACATCATTATTTAATGGAGACTGAAGTATCTTACGTCGCCTTTGAACTCAACTTTCACTCACGTTTTCACGCAGAAACTTACATGGAATAATTTGCTCACTGGCTGGGATAACGTTGGGCCTGTTCCCAGGTGCACAGGTACCCAACGCGTGAAATAATTGAGCTGATGATTGGGTTGTCCATGGAGTCCGGCTGTTTGCGATCATACCGATAGGCCTCTCGCGTGTCAAAGTTTAAACAAACTTCATCCAGATATATGAATCATGGGGCTCAGCACTGAACTCATGAGCTTCTTCCCACCTCTGACATTCTGCCCAGACGTATAATGGCGCCGCCCGCGGTATTTGTCGTGCGGGGTACGTGCGACATTTTATATCACTGGGTCTACGGCGGCTCATCGAGGTTCTCTAGTCACCTCCAGCGTTTTTCAAGCCTTGGGGCTTGTTTTGACGACATGGCGGATTTACATTCGTCTCAAGATCCATCGCTTTTGGTGGGAAGACGTCTTTGCTACCGCATTGTTGTTCACCGGTCTACTTTGGATCACAGCAGAGTGGATCAATTGGCGGGGCGGTAGGTATTCAGATTCACCAGCGTCGGTTACAGAGTCATTCATGGACAATGTTCAGATACAGCGGGGTCCCTCATAACCATGTGGATATACTCCATGTGTTTCACCTCTATGACGACGTCTGTGTCTATATACTTTGATTACTGTTCCCACCTGTTCTTACATCACGTACCTAGGCTGGTGCGCATGAGCGTGCTGTTTTCTATTATCAGAATCATCCACGGGAGACCTTGCCTTCTCAAATTTACTCATGTCTGTGTGGCATACTACACGGCGTGTTGGGTAGCACTCGTCGCCATGAAAGTCGTTCAATGTATCACACATCCAAGCTGGCGTCATCAGACCTTTGGAAAGCCGTTTTGCATCCCAAAGTCGCCCATCCCAGTCTTTGAGTTCACAAGTGCGTGTTGGACGCCCGAGACATGGCCTCCATGCTGACGACGCGCTGGACCGCGACATGCAGCCGATTGCGTCGCAGTGGCGATCCTCGTCGCCCTCCCTCTGCGTCTGCTCTGGCGGGTCAAACTTCCCAAAGGCCAACGACGCATGATCCTCTGCATCTTTTCCTCGAGCGTCGTGCTGGCCCTGTCCGCGCTCTTTCACACCCTCGGTCAGATCCTCAACCTGTCCCTGGTGATGGTGGCAGGGATCAACGTCGAAGTAGGTCGATGGCCCCTCGGCGTGCGACGCTGGCGCTGACCCCTGTTCCTGTACTGCCCCCACAGATTGCGTTATCGCTGATCGTGTGCAACCTGTTGGTCGTCGTGACGTTCACTTACCGGTTCCTGCTCCGCGACGAAGACGGCCATGCGACGACGGCGTACGACGACGATTTCACGACGCCGCTCACGCGGACGCGGCGTACGACGGGGCTGCGACTGACGACCGTCGACCTGGCTGACTATCACACGACGCAAATGACGGAGAGCAGCTGTCCCTCGCGTCCTCCCACGCAAGGGCTGAGAGACATGTGCCTATCCAGCTGATACGTATGAGCGATATATATGCTATTTATTCTTCCCATAGTGTCCACACTGATGTCGTAGTGACATGGTCGTTGAACGTTGATTGAAGAGTCCCACCAGGGCCTGATCGAGCCTGATCTTGCACTTGTACCAATACAGGCCGATTCTCGCCTGGCAGTGAAACAAGTAGTGCATGATCCGGCGATGGTTTCGACTACAAATACATACATCGATCTAGGAAGAGCATACATAGCCATGCGTCGCCTCAGATAGGCTCGGCTTCGCTCGTCAACTAACGCTACAGTCCGACTTGAGAAAACAAGACGAGAACGAGGAGAAAAATCTATGCGTGCGCGACCACAAGGACGCGTCAACTCGACCCGCCCTTTTTGCCGTCCAGAGCCGCATGCAACATCGACATGGCACTCTGCACGCTCCGCTGCCTCGTCGACGGGCTTCCGCCCAGCCTCAGACTCCCTCTGCGCTCCTGGTTTGCAGGCGGCGGTGGCGTTGGCGGGGAGCTGACGCTCGACGCGCTTGGAGAAGACCCACGTTCGAGTGAGGGCGTCTCGCGTCCGTCGTCGGGTGTCATCGGTCGCGTAGGCATTAGCGTGGGTATAAACGACGCAGATTTCTCCGCCGGCGGCGGCGGTAGCCGCTCGTTCTCGATATCCGACCGCCGTCTGTCACACAGCATCAACGCCCACTCCGGTGTTCGGGGAGAGATACGTACGCGTCTTCAAAACTCAAGATCGCCTGCTTGATGCCTTCCGCCCCGAGTGCCAGCATCCCACAAGGAAGTCTACCAGTAGACGTTATGCTCTTGAGTTCCGAGACGTTTTCAGATTCCTCCCTGTGCGCAGTCATGTGAGACGAATCGTACTCGGGAGAAGTTGACCCACCGAAGCACCGCGTATACACGTGCCATGCGCCCAATAGCAAGAATTTTGTTCTTGATAACCGCTCTTCGATCTCGTACAGAGTCATCGGGATGTGGCTCAGAAGTGTGTTCGTCCTCCAGTTCCTCCTTGGAACACGTGTTGAGGACTGCGACCAGCATATCCGTAACTTGGTGCAAAAGACATCAAATACGGATTCAGTCGTAAAACAAGATAGCATACTCTTTTCTCCAACGAACGGTAGACTCCACTCGAAAACATCTTTGAAATTCGGTAGCCAGTACGGATGTGATGTACAATTGAACTGGGTAATGTTCATCGTATTGTTTTCATATTTGAGTACCGCCGCTTTGTTGTTATACACGTCAAGGTAGTTCGGGGCCGAGAATATGGTGATGAGGGTAGGAAAGCCAGTACCCTGAGCTTTCCGGTACATTCGAAAACTAGACGGGATGAGCGCCACGTGAAGTAGTCATGAGTAACGCATACCCAGAGTCCTGGGCCTCGTGGGCTCGAATGACCGATAACAAATTATTCCTCTCTAGGAACTTGCACGTGGCAGAGAAACTTGACGGTTGGAAATGTGATTTCAGTCAAGTGTGGGCGTCTGGAACAGTGGAGCATACTCACGTAAAGAAGTAGGAGCATCCTCTGACGTGATTGTGCATATACAGCTCTTTTCCCTTTTCCGACCCGAAATCTTCCGTTGGATCTGACCAGAGGATATCGCACATCAAACCGTGAGTTGGGGGTTCGCGAAATCGGTCCAACTGTCGGAAAGAGAAAAGAGTTTATGAAGCATGCGGTGAGGACTCAGCAAGCGAACCATTTGTAGGTCTTGAATGGTGTGAAGCTCGGGAGACAAACCACCATGTATGCACAAGAATTGCTTATTCATGATAGCAGCAAGCGGGAGTGCACAAAAAGACTCCATGCAGGCATCATATAAACGCTCGGAGTATTTGTGTTGACCTAAGAACCTCACGAGCTAAAGAGAGGTCAACTGGGAAAAGCGGCAGACGCACATTCAATCTTGAAGGTAAAGTACTCTGTCAGACGCCGACATTCATGGTTTCCTCGAAGAAGGAACAAACTACTGGGAAAGCATATCTTGAGTGCCCATAGATATAGGACGCACTGAAGGGAGATGAGACAACGACTCGCTTAGATAAGAAGGAACGTACTTCGATACTAAAGTATCCCCGATCGACATAATCTCCCAAAAAGAGGTATCGAGTCGTCTTCGGATTGCCGCCCTTCTCAAAAAGTTTCATAAGGTCGTACTTGATATGGCATCAGCGCATCTTGGAAACAAACAGAACGAATGTACGCACGTATTGGCCATGGATATCACCACAGACTAGCGGAGAGCAAGGATCGCATAAGACGGGCACGCACGGATCCTCCACCGTGGGATCTCACCTGTCACGGGGGCATCGATGTCCAGCACATTGGGCTCACTGTGGAGCAGAGCAGTGGCCTTTTCAACAATCCAAAGGGCGTGTTCCTCCCGAATCCTACCTTCGTGGACGAAGTGATCCTTGAGAAAATCGAGATTGGGTTTGTGCGGATCGTGCGGAGAAAAGAACTGAGTGTCTGTCGGAACGCCCACAAAAGGCTGCACGACCTGGCGACGGACACGCGGGTGAGCGATGGAGTATATGGCGAATAGAGTAAGGCGTACGTCTCTGACAATGCGCTCTCGCGTGCTGATGACCGTGCCGTTGTCGAGACGCTGTACTGACAGATCGATTGTCGGCTTGTTCACGGGGTTTCTGTGCTCGACCTCGTGGATGGCCTTGTCGAAATGGGCTTGAGTGGTCAACATGGTGATGAAATGAAAGGAGGGGCACAGGAAGGGAACGGCGGCTATGTATATACTGCCACAGCTTGGCCAGTCATGTCCATAATTGGACTCGGAACTCTCTGTTGGCTGGCTGTGGGCTGGCGTAGAAGATCTTCGAAACGTCCGCATTCCCCACCCATCGGAAGCGTCGCTACAGTTGCAATCGTTTTCAATTACAAGCTGTGCGGAACGCGTCTAGCGTGTGAATTTTCATTTTCCAAGCGACGATGAGTCGCTCGACGCAGGCCAAAGACAGACTGTATGCACAGCTGGCGTCCAGTCTCAAAAACATGACCCGCGCGGTCGGTCAGACAGCAGACCTTATGGAACAGCTCCAAAACGACTTGGATGCCATGCGGGTCCTCGCAGGCACCCACGCTGCACAGTGGGTGACGCGCCACGATATGGCATCGTTCCAGACATAACAATCCGTATGTGCAGATTTATGACTGCTGCGGCAGAACTGGGTCCAGAGACGGAAGCAGAGGGTAATCCACCTCAAGGGCCCGAGTCAGGAAGGTGACTCCAACCTATGTGCAACTACTTGGACGGATGTCACGTTTCATACAGACTCCTGTTGTTCGGAATCCATTGTACAGGACCGAAAGTATCAGTGGAACCGCACTTTCTAACAAGGAAATGTGCATTATATGACCAAGTTCAATTCATGATCTTTCTTCTCGAGAATTTCATGTTTTTTGATGCTGTTTCATGTGGGTGCCCAGCTGACATATATCACCGGCCAGCCAAAGTGATCTACGCGCAATGATCGACACACACCCGCACCTAAAATGGGACAAAACTTGGTATTGTTCGCATTCACAAAAACACTATAACATCAATGTCCATCGACTACAAAGCAGGTAGCAACGTCACGGGCAACTTAGTCCTCCTTGGGAAGATAGCGAATGTCCCTGTGAGAACACTCTGAATTTTTGGGGGAGTCTATCAATAGGTAAACACATCTTATTTGGCGGACACAGGAAAAAACCAGTGCTCACTGATGGGAATGAACTCTCTGTTTTTTTTTTTTTTTTTTTTTTTTTTCCTCCTAGTTTATTGTCCTTTGGGCGACGGTCCTATGTTAGACATTACATGCAATCATAGTGTGTACTTGTACGTGTGTGTTACTATGTGGTGGGGTTCTGTGAACATGGAATTAACTCCCTGTTGATAAGCAATCCTTTCAGGTTAAAGTACCAACTGATGTTGTCCAGCTGACCACTATGCAAGCAACCCACAGCAGGGGTATACTGTAAATAATGTCATTGTGTGAGTTGTAGTAGCATGTATGGGCATGTAAGACTGAACTTACACCTGAAGCTTGCTCCAGCGCAGAGATAATCTCAGACAACGTGTATGTGTGGTGCCTGGAAGGTGTGATTCCCACATCCGCAAGCCACTTGTATGTTGGGAGGGTTTGGAACAGTTGCACAATGTTCTCGAAGTACACCACGGCCTTGTACCAAAGTCAGCTCACTCAACAAATGCGTGAGAATCATCTAAGTGTCCAACCTACCTCAACTCCATTGGAGCTGTCTCGTAGGAGACAAGAAGGTTGAAGTGTACTATAGATAGAAGAGGGTCAGAACCCACTGCAAATGAAACATGCCATGTTACCTGTAGCATGTGCCATGTGTTGCCCATTCATGCTTTTGGGATATGTTCAGCAGGTTCCCCAGCTAGGCATAACATGTGTCAGATGTACATCCCAAAGGTGCTGGTTGGTTCCATCTGTGTTCAACCAGTACTGCTGCATATAGTCCAGTGTTGAAGTTGCCCCCTGTTGGGTGAGAAGCTGGAAACCATGTCAGTGTTATCGAGTGTCCCGCATGACTTGAACTACCTCTTGGATGTCATAGTCATGAGAAGGATCACAATTCTCAATGTATATGCCATCACAGCTACCAACAGTCAAGGTGAATGGTTGCTGGCACTATGGGGGCACAGTGAACATATTTATCGGGCCACAAGCCTACCAAACGGTTGAGAACGACCCAACATTGGCACAATGATCACATACCATGGATTGTCCAGCTGTCCCTAGGACTTCTGGGAACCTTCATGTCCCAGAACTGTGGGAGTATGTGGATCAGCCTTGTCAGGGAGAGACAACTTGAAGAAATAGGTACCTGTGTCTGCAATAAGAGGCCCTAAGATAAATGCAAACAAAATCAGAAATTATTCCGAAACTTCAAGTCATAGCATACCCCTGGGGACTTGGTGCAACATATGTCAGATCCAGATGCTGCCTGACAAGAAGGTGGGAGACCTGTGGGGCAACCCGAACTGATGGTGCCAGTGAAGTGAGGGGAGTTGGGTGTGAACAACCCCTGTGCAAGCAACTGGGAAATCACGGAAAGAGACGGGAGCATTTTAGCCACAATAGTCAACCTTTTTGCCCACCAGTATTTATGCCAACAAGGGGAGTTCTAGACTGGCTTGGGAGCATTCAGTACTTCAGGGTGGGCAAGGGCCAGTAAGATGGAGACTTGGGTCACTATGCCCATACAGAGCAAGCTCTTGGAAGGGAAGTGAGCTATGGACCTGTGTTTAGCATGCACAAAAGCTTCTTTGCCTATTGCGGTGTAACCTGGTTAATAGAAGTGGCTGTTTCCCAGCAGTTACTGTAACGCTAGGCGTACTCAAGAGAGCGTTCGACTTAACTCAAGAGAGGCGGACGCTCACGAAGAGGTACCACAGCGTCTCTCTTAGCAGGCTAAGTGCGAAACGAAGACAGAGGACAGAGGACG
>JBBPUG010000923.1:0-13830 GCA_038094535.1 Tubosaeta aff. alveolata | reverse complement strand
CGGTCGTAGCGAGTGGTGAGGGTTGTTCTCCATTAGTTTTCTCTTCTCATCTTCCTTCCCCAGATCCCAGGCATATATGCGGTAGCTCCGAGCTCTCGACATGCATCCCAGAGTCCATCCATTTTTTCATTCCCATCATTCGTGTTGTCGTGTTGTCCCCACTTCTCTTTGTTCTCTTTTCTCCTCGCGTCGTCTATAGCACTGCAGAAGCTCAGTCCGAGACTGCACAAGGTGAAAGTGCGCCCCTCGTTGGTCAGTCGAGCCTACTTCTCCAGGAGGAAGCCAACGAAACAGTCTCTGGCGGAGAGGGAAGCAAGTATGGTACATTTGCACATGCACAGCCCGAGTCCAATGCTGTAACCATCTGCCCTGCGGTAAGCGAACGTTCTTTCACCTTGCGCCACTACTCAGCCGTATCTCGCTTGGTTAGTCCGAGTCATCGTTGGCTATCTTGTGGCGATTCAGTCCTTACGTCCTTCCTGCCAAGGGTCTCATCGTGAGTTGACATGAGGTCCCACCTATCCTGATCTGATGGACTATTCTCGACAGTCCTATATCACATTGCTGCACGTTTTAGCTCGCGTGATCACCCCACTTCTCCCGTTGTCCCTTGGTGTGGCTGTCAATGCATTCCTCTCCACCCCGATCCCATCGCCACTTGGCACTTCGCCGTACCCCTACATTTTCGCTTTCGTTGTGCTGTACTTGCTCGTTTCTGACGGTGGTATTCCGATCATCATCAAGGGCCTTGTTGCCCGCCTTGGTGCTCGTGCGGATTACGCATTCTCGTCTCACTATACTGACCACGTCTTCGGCCTCGCTCTTGGCTCTAGTGAAACCGAGCTTCCTGAGGACAGTACCACAAGCGGGGTAATATCAATGGCTCTACAGGCAGTTTCGGTTCTGGGAGCCGCGATTAGCGATGACTTGATTGGTGTAATTGTGCTTGGCGTGCTCTTCGGCTGGGAGTTTGGTCTTGTAGTCCTGATTGCCCTGGGCATATATGGTATGTTTACGTTTCATTTCTGCTGGGCTAATAGTCTTATTGTGTCATACAGGATATGTAATATGCTTCACTTTCCGTCCTTCCATTCTTTCGAGTTGCCCTGCAAAGTCTTGTGTTTCCACATTTGTGCAAGCCCTCCTTGGATCTGCTGCGCTCTTGCTGGGCAGTTTGTACATCGCGAAAGGTGTCACAGAAGGCGTCTGGAGCGCTGGCGCTTGGGTTGCCTGGGTTTGGTATTGGGGTATCCTCTTCCTTCCGCTCACTCGGACTCCTTCATTGCGGGTCGCTACGGGCGGCGCGAAATCTATCTTCAAAGTGCTCGACAAACCGGTAGGAGTTCTGGGTGGCAAAGATTCTATTGACGGAACCGGTGGCCTGGAAGTCAAATTTGGTACGTGCGACTGGTTTCGTGAGGTTTACTTTCACCAATTTGTCAACAATAGATAATGTGTTCCTCACGTATCCATACACTGACACGCAGGAGCCGATTCCTGCGCTCTCAGGTGTCTCGTTTACTCTTCCCGTTGCTTCCGTGACTGCTATCGTCAGTGCGCCAGGCTCTCCAAGATCTTGTATTTTGAAGGCACTCTACCGCCTTTATGACGTCGATTCGGGTTCCATCCGTCTCAATGATTGTTCCATCCATTCCCTTTCTCTGTCGTCCCTGCGTTCTCTTATCGCCGCCGTTCCCGACATCTCGCCCGAGGTTCGCGCAAAGTCGCTCTCACGTGCTTTGGAGAAGGATGCGAAAGTACTACTTGTTGAGGGTGCGCTGGAACGTTCATCCATTGAAGGCAGGACTGTGATTTGGGAAGTAAGCGGTCTCGAGGGTATTGATAACGTGGATCAGTGCGTTGATAATTGCGTCGTTCCTCAACGATAGCTCACCGACCTCGACAGAATTTTGGTTCTCAAGGATGGTAAACTCGTTGAAGCCGGTCCTTTCAAAGAACTTGTGCGGGCAGATGGTTTCTTTGCATCGTTGTGGGCCGACCACGTCGGCTCTGGTGCTCCAGTTCCTGGATCTTCTTCTGCGACAGTCTCAGGCGTCGTGGAAGGGTATGACACCTCGATCATTGCTCAGCCTGTTGAGGGTCATATTGATGAGGTTCCTGGAGAAACCTTCGCTTCGGAGTCGCCGCATGCCATAAGTGCCTCCCTTCGTACCCCCTCAGTCCGTGCCCCAACTGCCTCAATTCGTGCACCATCAATCAAACCTACTACCAGTACCCAAGCAGAGAGTGTTGCTCCAACTATACCAACCAAAGACTTCCCACGTCCTACCCAAGAGGAACCAGAACCAGTCGCATTCCCTGCTTCGTCAGATGCTACTGGTGCAGATTCGTCGGCGCCGGCACCTATCGCATTCCCAAAGACCGAGGACTCGCGCTCGATTGACAGTGGTTCGCAGACTCATGTTCGCCTCCCTACGTCCATTACGTTCGATACGACAGCTACACCCCCACGAGTGTCCACGCCGGACCCTGCTGGTTCATCCCCCGATGCCGAAGGCAAGAGAAAACGAATCTCATCGCAGAATTTCCAACGGCTGGCCAGGAGAATTTCCCTTTCGACACCTAAAAAGCCCACCATACCTTCGATACCAGGTATCGCTGGCATTGCCAGCGTGTTGAGGCGGGACACCAGCATCAAGCTGGATAAGGGCAACGGCGAGAACGGAGGGAGGCCAAGTATTGATGCTACCGGTGGCAGTTCAAGCCCACCTGAAAGCACACGGAATTCGGGAGAAATAAGCGCAGAACGGACTGAGAAGGACAAGGAACGTGAAGAGAAGAAGCGCAAGAGAAAGAGCTTCATGGAAGTAGTTGGTGCAAAGCGGGTGGACACCAGTGCAGTCGGAACGCCATCGACGACGGACACCGACCCACAAGGTCCGACCACCGGTGAGGCCTAAAGAAGTCAAGGCTTTAGTAACGTATTTCTCTCCGTGATCTTAACTGCGCATCTGTTTTTCTTCATTCCTCTGTACGTGTTATTGAGTCCCTCTTTCTCTCCTGAGTTTCGAGATTGATTTTACTTTTCCTCATCCTCACATCTATCGTGGATCTCCATTAACATCATTCATGCATTCCAACGATTTAACCGCTGAGTCTGTCCGTTAGCGAGTATCGACTAGTTGTTTTATAGTCTAAGCATTCCGGGTACACGGTGTAGTTAGTTTACGACCACTCCACGTCTTGATTACGACCCAATCCATAACATTGTCGTACTTTGAGTGGGAAAGTAGAATATTAACCAAATAAGGAAAGCCTTCATACCTGTGTTTTTTGCAAGTACCATTTGAAATTGATAATCAAGATCGACCCGGTGCGCCACCACTGGCATTCTCGAAATCTAGACACGGTAAATGGTATTAGCGGCCTTGGCAAGGCCACCCTTCCCCGTTCTCCGCTTTGTGTCCCGTGTTGTTGCCGCAACACCAGGCGTTTCCCCACGCAATCCGATTATATCGGCCCGAAAAAGGCAACAAGAGTCTAGATCTGGCATACCATTTAGAGTTCAGACCGGAGTTTGAACTTCGAGGGGAACGAATTATAAAAAGAGGGGCGTCTTCGAACCCTCATTTCAATCTACCTCTCTCGCACGTCCACGTCCCATTGCGTTCTGTGTTTTCGTGTCTCGGTTACGTTCCGTCTCTTGTACGACCATTTCAAGCCAAATCTAGTGTATTATCAGTGGTCTGCCCCGTCTCGATCCCATCATGTCCGCCAAAATCTATGTTGGGTCAGTCTGCCCTTGTATTAAGCACTATGACTTGCTTCTCCTGTCTTTGCGGCGGAGGGAAGCGAAACTGATTCCTTGGCTTTGTTCCGCACTCGCGTCTGTAGAAATTTGAGTTGGAATACAACCGATGAGACTTTACGACAAGTCAGTGTTGACCTATGGCAGGGAATCGCCCCTTGCTATGTTGTCCCTTGTTTTTAAATGATTAGTGTCTTACGTTCGCTCTCCGTGTCAAACGTTAGGCTTTTTCACAATATGGACAGGTGCTCGATGTGCGCATCGTTTCCTATCTTGGCCGTCTGTGCGCTCATGTGTGGCGCCCGGATCTAGAGTATCGTCATGCGAGATCGTGATACCGGCCGTTCCCGTGGTTTTGGATTCGTTACCTATGGTTCAGAGCACGAAGCCAATGCTGCCATAAGCGCGCTCAACGAGCAAGAGCTCGATGGCAGGAGGCTCAAAGTCAACCTGGCCAATGCTCGCGGTAGCGGTGGCGGTGGTGGCGGCGGCGGCGGCTATAGCGGAAGTCCTCCCAGTTATGGTGGTGGTGGTGCGGGTTATGGTGGGGGCCCGGGTTATGGTGGTTAGTGTTTCAGCAGATCGACATCTTTTGGTGAACTTATTCTGAATTCAGGTGGTGGCTATCCTCAGGGTTATTCAGGTGGAGGTGGATACGGTAGCTTCCCTACTCAAGGTTTGTCTGCTTCTCCGAAAGCATCCTTTCGATTCTGAGGTTTTCGCCAGGTGGCTACGGTTCTTATGGTGCCCCTCAAGGATATCAGGGAGGTGAATACGGCGGAGGGTACCAACAACAGGGTTACCGTTACTGAATCTGGTGTGTGAAACTTTGATTCAAAGCCTCTTGAATTGACCCCCGAATCCTGTAGTTATGATACTCGATCCTTTATTCCTTTTCATCCCGCTCCTTGTTTCCCTATCACTGGCTTCGACAACGTGTTTACGTCCATGTTGTTTGTAACTGTAACACGAAATGCGCGCATGCAATCACACCTCTTATGTTTTTCCCTTGACAAGCTCCGTTTTTCTCTTTTGCTTCTACCTCTTACGTTCATGATGTTCTCTTTTTTCTTGTTTTCTTCGTGTACTGAAATGAGAGATCCAAAATCTTTTTCGTCGAACCCTTCAACGGGACGACGGACGCGAACGTTCGTTATTGACAAAACCGTACTTAGGATGATCTAGCCAAAGTAATGCACAGAAAATTCATCGCTGTTTCGCGGCCATGGCGATAAGACGATCCATCTGCAACGTCGACCCTTGTTTAATGATGACGGGCTGTACAAGAGATACAAAACCGCAGACAACACATCGTCAAGTACCAAGAGCGTCCGAGATAAGAGTACAGGAAAATGGAAACAAACATTCATTGCATGCGTTTTAGTAGCACGGAAAACGATTCGTTGAGTTGCAGCTACCATTGACCACCGCCGCCACCGTAGCCTCCTCCCCCACTGTAGCCACCACCTCCGTAGCCGCCACCACCGCCACCACCACCATATCCACCACCGTAGCCACCGCCACCTCCGCCGGAGGGTCTAGCGTTTGCTAGGTTAACCTTGATACGCCTGCCATCGAGGTCTTGCTCGTGCAGCCCGTTGATGGCAGCGTTCGCCTCTTGTTCACTGCTGAAGGTGACGAAGCCAAAGCCACGAGAGCGACCGGTTTCCCGATCTCTCATCACAATGGACTGTTTGAAGGAACGGACAACAAATCAAAGTTGACAAGACATGGATGAAGATCGATTTAGCGAAACAATGCAGAAAAAAGGGACTCTCGACCCATCGTCGTGCAATGATAGGGAGATTCCATGACAAGATCGCGCACATCTAACACGTTGCCAAAGTCGCTGAATGCCTATCGAGTTGTTCGTTTTCGAGAGGGGATAATTTGAGCCACGATGGTGCACGATAATCTATGAGACACTGACCGTTCGTAGCGTGTCGTCTGTAGTGTTCCAACTTAAGTTACTGAGATGGACGAGTGAGTGAATGAAGATCGGATGGTTAATCAGCACTGGATGGCTCACCCAACGTATACTTTTGCAGACATGGTTGGAAAGGGTTGGGAGAGAGCGATGCTGGGTGTCGAACAAGGTTTGCTGAGTTCTTATAGTGGGCTGTTTTTTTCACACTCCTCTGCCTGCATTTGGACAAGTCAGCCTGGTGGGAAAGGCTCATAGAATGCGCAGCGTTTGCAACCTTCTTCCTTATCTACAGTTCCCATCCAGACTCTGTGCGGTGTCATCTTACTTGCCGACCAATCCTTTCACCCGTGTATCAACGGCCGCGTGATGACCAGCGTCTGGTACATGCCGCAACCTCGAGGCTGGGACCAGTGCTTCCTGGTGGGACTCCATCGCTTCCATGAACACGTGTTGTATCAGGTGATTCAGAATCTTCTGGCGCAGTTCAGGCAGTGGGGCCGTTTCCACTCGTTCACTGCTTTGGAACTCTCGAAACTTCGGTTACTACAGTAAATCCTCTTCGTGGGCTATCACGATACATCGACCCGCTTTCCTCAAGAGTCAAGCCTGGGCTTGGCTTGGTTCCGACCCTTGCCCATCCTGTAACCTGGTCTCGCTGGTCTCCAAACTTTGGACACCATGCTGCAGTATTTTCTTGGCCATTTACGTCTATTGTGGCGCTGGATGTTGCCGCCGCCTTCTGGTCGACGAGGGTAAGCAATGAGATGGGCCTGATGTAAATGACTGACTCAAGTTGGAAGTAGGGCATCTAGAAATATAGTCATTCTCGGATCTCTCGGCGTCGGAAAAAGCTCGCTCGTAAACATGCTTATCGGCCAGGCCGTCGCTCCAGTGAGCAGCAGCATCGACGTCGTTCATCCAGCCATTGTGGAATACGCCATCTCCTTGAACGAGATCTCGGGGGACGCTTCGTCCTCCAACCCTGATCTCCTGCTCAGGTTTTATGACACGGTCGGGCTGGAACATCGCCCGTCACCCTGGGATAAGATCGAGGCGCGCTTGAAGCGCAACGGTGGTGCCGATCTCGTCCTGTACTGCATGCGCCGTGGGCGGTTGTCGGCCGACCAGGTGACACATTTGCGCGACATTCGGAGGACGTACTGCCACGGAGGCATTCCTCTGGTGTTGGTTGTCAGCAGCGTCGAGTTTCGTCGTGGGTCCACTGCGGAATGGTGGAGGGACAATGGAGAGGGTCTAGAAAACACAGTCGAAGCAGAATTTGCTGAACACATATGTCTGAATACCTTGGACCCGCTCCACCCGTCGTGGAAACACCAAAGTGTGGGATACGAGGAGGCTCAGAGGCTCGTTCGTGACCTTGTAGTACGCCACTGCAATAGCCGCCCTTCGAGCTCCATATGATAGTTGCAATGTACTTACAAACTGCACAATGTATTATAGTTAGGGATTGGACCATAGACTAAAGAAACCAGGCAACGCTACAGGGCGTCGGAATCCTGAGCTTACGGAGCTATCTTGGCAAGTCAGCCATGAACCGACAGAAAAAAGTGACAGCTGACCTCGCGAACTGAGCATCCTGACAAGTTCATCGGCCTGTTCTCTAGTCAGCCCGCAACGGGCCATGAGTTTCGTAGTAGATATCTTCTCCTTTCTTGGTGAGCTCCCTCTAAACATGCCTACGAGCGTCTTCAAGAACGACATGACCCAATCTTCCTCGCCTTTGTTAAAGGCATCGCCATAAGAGATCGAGTCTTCGAACATAGCTTGGACCAGTTGTCTAGAGAGTGATAACTTCTGATGGAGGCCCTGATCATCTGGATCGTCCAGCGCTGTGATGCACGCATGCCCAGCCACCGCGCTCATCCTCAAATTACAATTTTTCACGAGCTCTTCGCCATTTTTCTCCCACCATTTTTCCATTGGGCTGTAACCTTCGAGATGCGTGATGATGAACGCGACTGGAATTTGGCCTTCGCAAAGGAATTCCTGGAAGAGCCTGAAGCACTTCAACTCTGATGGGGAGAGGCGGCCATGCTTCTTGCAGAATACAAGTAGGTCAACACCACCTTTCCCGTGCAGATCGCGAACCAGGCAAGCAGCGTTCTTCAAGGCCATTTCGGTCGCATCTTTCCCTTCGTACATCCCATTGAAACCTACTGTGTCCCAGATCACGAATTGGCGCGACCCCGTGTTGATCTCGTAGGGGCAGAAAGTTAAGGTGCAGCTATCAAGTTTAGCGGAGACTTTCGCTACCGCCTTTCCAACGACAAGATTGATGATCGAGCTCTTTCCAGCGCCTGCCTCTCCGAAAAGGACTACGCGACAGGGAGGTCTCGGAGACCTAAAGCGTTCCACTAAACTTTCAGCATCGTGAATGTTTAGTTGACAGTGACTCCTCAGGCTTTCTGCAGAGTCGGAGAGGTCCGATAGATCCTGAGGTAGCTGGGTTGGAGAGACAGCATGTTCGTGTAACAACACGCACAGCGTCTCCCTGGATTGGTCGTAGGTAGAGTCGGACTGCAAGGATTCGTTTTGAATGGTGGTGATACATGCGTGCGGAAGCAAATGAGCCGGGATTTTACATCTTTGTGCGATGACATGCACGTTGCGGCCCCACCACTCCTCGTCTGGCACGTCAAAATGAGTCAAGACAAGGGCTATTGGGGCACGACCGCCAAAGAAAAAGCTGTCCAGCAGCCAATAGAGGTTGCGAAGCGATGCGTTGATCCCGTCTTTCCGAGCACAGAGTAGAATCAAGTCAACACCGTCTTGTAGATTTTGCAAGAGGGCATGCGCCTGCTCGTACGGAGATAGTGGATTGGTGTCTTTTGCTTCGGCTTGGTTGAAGCCCATGGTATCCCACAATCGAAAGTTCTTCTCCCCGATTGTGACCGGGAACCATCTGGCCCGCTTGGTACAAGCCTCCACGCCTGTGGATACGTCCGAGACCGTCTTGCCAGCGAGAAGATTGATAATGGAACTTTTCCCACAGCCGGTGACACCGAATAGTGCAACTCTGTACACCCGCCTGTTGGCAGTGTGAAGAATGTTGGTTCAAGAAGGTCACGACTTCGACATTGTGCTCACTCCGAGTCTGATTTTCCCGGCATGGTGCGATAATCCTCGGCAAGAATGCGCTCCAAACAAGGTGCTACAGGACCGAGTTGGTTCGACTAGCATTGGGATGAATAATAAGCCGCTCTCACAGTACGATGTGACGATGAGCAGTCCGAGCTCCAGAAGCGACAGTCAGAGGGGAGTTGATTCCTAGGGTTTGATTGGATCGCCTCATGGCCGTGGCGTTTTCACCGACCACCTATTTCGAGAGATTCCTATCTTGGTTTCATAGGCGTTACCAGAAATTAAGATGGTACGTTGCTTCCACACAACGGTCTTCTAATACCAATCCGGTTGATTGACAACACCAAGATGAGGAGAGGAATTCCGAATCACGTCGGAAGAGAGGATGTCATTCTTGCGGAACCCTCGGCGTAGGACTCAAGCGTCGAATGCTGAATATCGCAGCTCGAAGGTTTTGAATTAGGGTTTGTAGTTGGACAACTGGCAGTCTAACTCAAGTTGTGACCATTGATTTTCGATTTACTTGGTACCAGCTAATTCACAATCAAAAACACTAACTCGATATCCTGCGACTTAATTTTTTTGAAAGGAATTCTGCCATGTTCTCAAAATTCGATGACTCTTCAAGTTGCGTGTCGATGAGCAGCATGGTATTCCTCTCTTCCGCAGCACAGTTGTCCCGCTTCCTGCCAGGCTAAGTGCTTCAAGCTAATGTTGCTATCTGAAAGCGTGAGTACCCAAGCTTTGCTTCCATGCTCCACCGTGTCCCATGACTGACTTCACAGTCTAAACTCATCTGCGCTTCAGAGCAGCGTCAGATTATATCCCTCACGTAAAGCTCACACAGGCCGTTCCCACCCCTGCATTTGGCCCAACTGGGGCTGCTACTTATCCCCGTCGCTCTGTAATAGATAGCACGCCGTACCGTATCCTTCGGCGCCAACTGATGACAATATCATGAGATAAACCGCTTCCGCAGGCGAACCATCGAGTCAGTTTTGCCGGCGCGGTCATCTGTTTCGCTCTCTTAAGTAATATCCCCCAGCGCCTTCTTCCAGTTCTCTGTCTTCAGAGAATCATCAGCCTTTCCCTTTTTTTCATGCCATCGCACTGATCCCTATTCACTGGGGACTCTGACAATCTTCGTCACCTTCCGTCCCCTCAATTCAGCTTACGCCTTTATGATGCAAGGGTCAGTGACGAATTCTTGACGGGGTACGAACTCATGGATATCCAGTCCCTTCGATGATCAAACACTGGCCCAGGACTCGACCGCACCCGAGGCAACAAATTGGTCCGCAGTGAGTACCACGTGAGTATAGAGATTTGTGTCAACGGCTTCAAGCTCTGATAAACGTTCAGCTACCCGCATGTATCATCATTTGTGGCCCCCCGTCTTTATGTGTCCCAATAGTGAGCGAGGTACTGGCATCATGTCACATCCGTCCTCTAACATTCTTATTCCCGAAATTATAGTAATCACTTTTCGCCATCTGACCTGCCACTTCCGCCGTATCATTCCGGATCAAACATCCCCCCCACTATGCACACATCGTATTTCTCCGTGGAGAACGAATCTTTGGACCACTCCGGAGCTTTTCTCTTTTTCCACTCTTCCGATGTGTACAATCCGTCGGGTTCCTTTCACTCTCCACCTGATCCACTCCCAAGTCCCTTTTATGGTCGCTCTCCACCACATCCAACACCGTATCCACACCTTCCTCGTCCACAACCCTCCTGGACCGCTGAAAGTACACAAGCCGGATCTGTAGATGAATATTACCGTGTTGCTAGACATTATTCACCTTCCCCCCCGCCGCAGAACCTTGGCAACTCTCTTCAGGCTCCGACTTTGGAGCCATATAGTGGGACATTGGGTGCCTCGTACCCTTGTCGATGGACGGAGAATGGCATCGACTGTGATGTCATGGTCCAAGCTACTAGATCTCATATGAACCGCCACCTGCATACAGATCATGGATTTACTGGCTCTGATGCTCGACAAACGAGATGCCGCTGGGCCGGGTGTGGAGAAACAATGCAGCAGGGCAGCGTCGCGAGACACTTGGTGACGTGCCACTTGCAGGCCAAAGTAACTTGTCCTGCGTGCTTCAAAAAACTCTCACGTCAGGATGTCATTTCCAAGCACCAACGTGTCTGCCCTGCGTCGGGTGCTTATGCGCTCTTGGGCTCTCCGACTTCTTGATGATCTTACTACACTGTTCCTTAATGGTCTTTGTTTGTTTCAGCATATTCTTTTTTTGCACCAGTATCCCTTCTTTTTACCTATTACATCTTGACGCTATGACTCGGAGCCTGAGAACAGCAGGTCCACATGGTATCTGCCATACAATACCGTTTTGACTACATAATATTCCTGGCCTCATGTACACAGAACAATGTGAGCGCCACTCATCGGCATCGGATCAGTTTCCTTGTATGCTTACGCGTGAGGTATTGTAAACGCAATTTGATAAGGTTGGGTTCCTGAACGCTGAGCAAATGTGCACTGATTGTAGTTTCACGCGTATAGTTCGGGAGCTCAACATTCAGGGAGCCGCCGTTTTGGCTGTGTAATCTAGTGCTTGATCCACTGCCGCGAAGGCAAATTTTGTACTATCCACCCTGACGCGCTTTATATTCTACAAGCCACGCTCGGGTGCACGGAATGGAATCACCCTTCACGTTCGCGTCAAGAGATCTCGAGAGCGTTAAGAACAGATCCCAGCGCCTCGCACTCAGTTCTCCAGTGCTGCAACATGCCGGCGGCGGTGCAGTTATACATCTTCCGAGGAATAGATCAACCCACGTGGGGCCAATACGATGGCCGCCACGAGTCAATGACCTGCGTTCCCTCCACAGATCGAAGAAATTTTAAACATCCGAGCCCACACGGGCTGGGCTGGAATGACCACAGGAGAGTTGCCAAGCTGCGTCCCCTCCGCCGTCCGACTGTGTGCAGAAAACATTTGGTTTTGCTCCACAAGGTTATGTTATCCATTCGGCTATGTGCTTCTTTCCACTTAGGTCTCGTATATGTCCAATTTTGGACATGCAGGATGGCTCCTGGCGATGCCCCCCTTGCGTTTCGCGCTGGGGGGGAGTAGGCATCGCCCGACACGTTCCACCCCGATCCCTGCGTCATTCACGTCCTGGAATACATGGCTATCGCCCGCTTGTTGTAGGCACGTAAAAATTCCTACGTTAGCACATACAGCTCATCATGATTTCTTCCTTGTTCTTCAGCGGAAACATCTTTATTTATCGTCGACCATCGTCATACGTGCCTTAGTTCCGTTGTTCATCCTTCTGCGGTGCAGGTAATCCATCAAATCGTCGGACTGCAACACGTCCGCATCTTGCTGTATCTCCTCAGCTTACTTCGGTGTGATCCGTCGACAGTGCAGGAAGCGCAGGTAACTTCGAGCGAGCCGAGCCGTTGAACATTCCGGAACAAGGGGGCACACGGATGGGACGATGCAATGGACCCTTTAAAAGCTGGGCTTCGAAAATTATGGGGCGCACACCAGCGATTCAATCACTGACTTTACTCGAAGCACACGAAACTAGAAATGTCGTACTACAACAAGTAAGATCACCGTTCATCATTGGAGACACATTAACAACTCACGATCAGTGGTTCTTACGGGACACCGTACGGATGGAGAGAACATCCAGAGCAGTCCGGTTACTTCCCGGGGATGCCCCAACAACAAAACGTGCCAATCGCCAACCCGTCAGGCGGTAGTCTGTATGTGACGGGGGAATCCCGCTGGGAAAGGTATGCGTGTCAAGATCTCCAACCCAAGGTGGAGAGCTAATTGCGCCAATCCTGTCATAGTTATCCGTCAGCTGGCACTGCTCCCAACGCGGATCCATGGTCGAATTACCCCCCTCCCACTGTCCCCTCCGCGTACAGAGGGGGCGAATGGCAAGTCAATCGATACGGTGATCAAATTCGTATTGGTGGATCCTCTTTTGGTACGACAGGAAGCGATACTGCTGGACCACAGATGAACCTGGGAATGGAAAGCGTTGGGATATCAAACGATGTCGTCCCAATTCCACAAACACATACGTTCCAGCGTCAATCTGCTTCCCAAGGACGGACGCAAACGCATGGTTCTCACTTGCAGTCCACACCCTGGGATTATCCTGAGCACACTGCAAGACAGCACGGCAGTCATCGCAGTTCCAATGGTGCTTTTGGAACGAGGTCTGGGGTTCCAACCCTCCAGCCGTCCGGCTATTTGGTGAGCACCGGACACCGGACGCGGGAAGCAGTACAAACCGGTCACCTTTACCCGGTCACCGACCCGGGTTATCCTGCAACACGCAGCGATGCTGTCCCCCCACCAGCCACCAGTACGTCTTTTCTCTACGATCGACCATGCCTTTAGCTTCGCATTCAAACATGAGGACTTACGTGTAACACAGCATCCCCCACTCGATCGCGCGGTGAGTGGTGGGGGCCCGTAGACGCAGCCATGTTCGAATGTCTGTGGACGACCCGTGGGGTGCGGTGCTCGGCGCAAATTCCGGGTGACAGAAAGAGCATCACGAGTCACCTCCGGAACCACGGCGATTTTACCTCGGACGGAGAGAAGATCCCATGTGCGTGGGCGGGATGCACGGCGCTACCCATGCAGAGGAGGAACATTACGCGCCATATCCTCGCATGTCACCTCGAGGTCAAAGTACCTTGCCGCGCCTGCGGCATGCCTCTCAGTAGGGCGGATGCGGGTAAGAAACATCTCAAAGTGTGTCCGAAAGCGTCGGTGCTCATGCGCATGGGGGCGGGCGAGGAAGACGAGGGCATTTATTAGCGGAGTTGGTGCGCTGTACGTAGACACACGTTGCTTACAAGTCCTTTTGCTTTTCTCCATAGGGAAATTTTTTGTCATGTACAGTCGACTCCCTTATAACCCATACCCCATATAAGCCATACTCTCTCATAAGCCATACTTTCTTCTGTTTCCCAACATGGTATGCAGTAGTTTTGTGTCAATAACCCATACCCCATATGCCATAC
>JBBPUG010000922.1:0-13843 GCA_038094535.1 Tubosaeta aff. alveolata | reverse complement strand
GCTGCGATCGCTAACCCTCACGTACACCTCGCCTTCAAACCAGGAGTTTCAGTTTGGCACCTTCCTGAGTATGGAAGACCTCGCGAGTATCTGAACAGCCTCCTTCTCATAGGGTCTGCCAGTCCTGAATGTCAAATGACCTGCCTAGCAGCGTCCCTGATGCCCTGAAGCAACTTATAAAAGTCTGAATTTGCGCTCGCTGCTTCCCCTGGCTCAGTGAAACGGCCCACAGTTCTTTCCTCGAGTATCATTCTCAACACCGTCACGGCTCCGACTATGTCAGACGCGGAATTACGCGCAGTGCCCGAGACTCGTGTTCAATCACCTGACTCACCTCGTACCCTTGTCCTTTGCTTCGATGGCACTAATGGACAATACAATGCTACGGTACGTCCATTCGTAACGGTGATTTGAACGGATAGCTCAGGACGTGATGATAGAATACCAATGTGGTCAAATTCTTTAGCCTCCTACGCAAAGACCGTGAGGAACGGCAAGTGGCCTACTACCAGGTACGTTTCCTAGCCTCGCCGGTCAAGTCAAGCGATCAATTACAATGCTACCTAGGCAGGAATTGGCACATATTTTGCGCCTGGAGTTGTCTCACCACTATTGACTTGGTTGGCCTCCATTACGGATGAAGCAGTTGCCTGGTAGGTGTCATGTGATTCGTAGGGATCTATGATGGATGATCTCTATAGGTACTTGGACGTACATGTCATGGGAGGTTACAAGTTCCTCATGGACAATTATGATTCGGGTGACAAAATCTGCTTATTCGGTGAGTAACGGTTTGTCTCAGCCAAGTTTGTCTCTCACCAAAGCAGGGTTCTCACGTGGAGCATATACTGCCCGCGCGTTGGCTGGAATGTTGACAAAGGTAATTCGCCTAGCCAGTACTTTTGTTCCCCAAGTTCAATTAACATCGTGAAGGTTGGACTGGTGTCAAGAGACAACCTCGAACAAGTAGATTTTGCCTACAAGGCATACCAACGGACTGACGAGGAAGGAAATAAGCTTGCTGCTGGATTCAAGCGGACCTTCTCGAGGGATGTGAAAGTAGAATTCGTCGGCGTATGGTAAATATCTGAAATGCCTCTTTTTCGGTTACTCACCGGCTCTTAGGGATACCGTACAATCAACTGGGATGTTTATCAATCGTACCCTACCGTTCGCGAGTACCAACACTGGAATCAGGGTATTTCGACAAGCTCTTTCTCTTGACGAGGTACGATGCACTCGATATAGAGTAGGTGAAACCGCATTGACTCTCCCTGCGCAGCATCGTTCTAGATTCCGGCCAAATCTATACCACTTACCTCTGCCTGATGATGCGGTCAGCTCGAAAAAGGCATCGATTTGGAACTTGCGCACTTTCAAGTCAGCCTTGCAGCGACTCTTTATGAAAAAGGATCCAAGAGATGAACACCAGCCCGTGGACAGAGGGCTTCTCCACGATGATGCACAGAACCTGGATGAAGATGGGACGATGGCAAACAAAACGCAAGGCAATACAGATCCCGCTTCTGAGGAAGGATCCACGGATGTGCTGGAGGTGTGGTTCTCGGGATGCCATAGCGGTTAGCTCAAGCACTACGAACTTCGCCCGTACCAATTTCTGAAGCTTCATTCAGATGTCGGTGGTGGAAACGTTCGGGATGGTGTCAACGTTTCCCTTGCACAGATCACGTTGCATTGGATGGTGGAACAGGTCATGGAGTCCAAGTGTGGAATCCTCTTCGATAACGAGGAGCTAGCCCGCACCGGTTTCAAATTCCCTTCACTTTCCCCCCAGCCACTAGTCGCGGGTGGTCAAACCAAGTTACCAGATTCCGTCATCGACCCAACAAGTAGTGGCGCTGCGGGCTCTACTGTGTCCCCCGTTTCGCATCAAACGCTCAGCAAAACTAGTCAGCTCGCCCCAGTTTCTGGGATCTACTCCGAGCACGCAGACGCCATTGCACCATTATTCGACCAGTTAGTGATCAAAAAGATATGGTGGCTGTTAGAAATTATCCCTTCGACCAACACTTGGCAAGACTTCAAGGGAGTGTGGCACACTCAGTGGAGGTGAGTGTGCGAATGTCTGCACTGGGTTTGTTTGACGAACCCCATTGGACCCCAGCATCAACTTGGGCAGGGGACGCACTATTCCATTCGATAAACCCAAGTTTCATCACACCGTGAAAGAGAGAATGGACTATAAACCGCTCAAGTACAAACCACGCGCTGATTGGGATCACAATGAGGAATACGTTTGATTGCTCGTCCAGTTTGGTATTTTATAATTCTGTGAATCAATCGCTCTTCATACCGTCGTATCGTACCTGCCCTTTGTACCTGGTTCGAGATATTATATTCTTCATTTTGTGTAACGACATAATTTTCTACTGGATGAGTACTATGGTTCCGCCAGGCACGCTGAGTGCTTCCTAACAACAAAAGTTAGTTTTGTGTGATGTCGTTTGGATGAAACCTTCATTACAGACGGATTGATAACAAATCAAACACTCTACTTGTCTGTCTCAGCAGTCGCACCAATCAGCCGAGTATCATTTTCTCCCATTTACCTCGTACACATCACCAGTCACGACAGTCCGTGGCCAGGGGCGGCAGCCCAGTTGGTAGGAATGTACAACGAACGCTAAATGATGTGTCCACCAGACAGAAACATAGCGGCGAGATCATTCTATAAGAACATGTAAATAACAAGGTGCCTATATGGTACGAATACCCTCACCTCGAATCCCTGGATTAGATGATCGAAACATCTTCAATATCACTGTCCTAAATGAGTATACCACATTATCATGGCGTCTCATACGAAGTAAAACTACACGCTTCCTCTCGTAGCCTATTGGAGAGGACAGATCGAGCCTGAGTACCTCAAACGCTGTTAGCGTGGGTAGACCAAATGAGTCAAGAACAAGCTACCTTATCTGCGCCGTCTAAAGCGACCTCCCATTCTCCTTTTACTGTGCCTGCATCGCATCGCTTAGCCAGCAAGTCCTTGACAGGACTCAGTGATGTGGCAACGGTATACTGCGAGATGGCTTTCTCTAGCATCCACGGCAATGTCTCCGAGACCCTCTAGTTCACTCTGGCATTGAGTTATAAACTTTGAGACAGAAAAGTTAGGTAAATGTCTCTTGTAGTGCGCACACCATCAATTCCTGTGATGACGATTCATTTCCCAACAACACATGAGACATTTGGTGGAAGCACGCAACTGCGTTCGCCACCCGGCCGTTCCTTTTGAGACGCCGGCATATAACCTGATGGATTGTGGATCCGGAAGCGTAAACTGAAAGTGAGGTGAACGTCAGGAGTGAGGTGAAAAAAAAAAGCGCACAGAACCAGCGGCAGCCAACGCATATCTCCATGACCCTGTCCACTCTCTCAATAGTTCCATCAGGGGCGAGATGCGTAGAGCATTTCTCGAGGCATCAGTGCACCTCCATCGTTCTATGAAATCTGTAGGGAAATTCAAACCACGTTCCAAAGAAAGTGTACAACGATCGCTCACCGGGTACCCATATCTTGACGGGTTTGAGCAGGTCAACCTCACGATTCACCATGAGTAGTACGGTGTCACTAGCCTTCTTTGTATGACCTGTTGTAAAGAGGGCCTCACAATATCGTGACTGCAAGATCATCAAAGTTCCACTCCAAAACCTATCGAATGGGTATCTATTTCGGTGAGTTGCAAGGTAGGGAGGGGATATACCAATGATACAAATCGATAATAATGGTTGCTCTTCATAGTCACTAAGTTTCACTCATGCGCGTTCGACTGACTGCATTACGCACTCCGAATAGTTACCGCCATCCATGTACATGTTCCCGAGGTGCATATATGCCTACTTGAAATGTCAGTGGGGAAGCCCCGTATGATATTACATCGTTCACGCGCCCAGATTATGTTGAACGTAAGATCAAAGCAAGCGGCGTCAATGAGGTCCCTCGTCCGTGCTATTGCATCGTTACGCTCTCCGGCTATGAATAGGACATTTGCCCAAAACCAACTTGCGTTGCACGGAACGCGCACCTTTATGCTGAGAAGGGTGACACCATCTGGAAAGCGCCATCGCATACACCCATGCCTTTGTGTTTCCCCCCTCTGACAAGGGCTACGCACTTTGCAATGTGGCCCACGACGGACAGCTGTGTGCACGGACCTGGGGAGAAATGGTACGAGCCGCGTCCCAATTCTGCAAAAGTGGCCGGACAAGCGCCGACTAGCAAGCATGACGAAGTGCGCGCGTAGGCGCCGGTATTGCCCCGGTCAGTGATGTTGACCGTGTTTCCACGCATCGAGTGCGGCCCCGTCGATCTGGATTTGGGGCTCTTTGACTTGAAAGCGAAAGTGGTGTGGGTAGACCGGAGAGGAGACGTACTGTAATGCAATCTTCTCTCTGCCGGAAGGTAGTCATCGATTCTGGGGAGAATATGGTGTCGAGCTGTCCCAGAACGTGACGGTCCGTGGCGCATAGCATGCTATGAATGTGAATTCGGGACTACTCCGAGATGATTGACCTGGTTGTTTGACTCCGCTACACGTTGGCAATGATGAAGAGGGAGTTGGACCAGACAAGATCGATGTAGAGCATTACTAAAGCGACCGTCGTGGGACTCCAGTGTCTGCACCATTTGGTGTGATGCCACGTCCCAGACGTCGGCGGTACGAGCGCCAGTGGGAACGGCAAGAACTAGCGTCTTCATGTTTGGTTGTCACATCCCAAACCGATACTTTGCCGCCAACCCTGTCAACCCTCGACGCGTATCCATTTACCGTCCTTAGAGACTACAACGAAGCGGACCCTTGACACTGGAATGGTCACCACGACCTGCTCCTCGTCGTTCACGCGTATGACATACTAAGTTGCACTCCCTCACAATCATTCGTACCGAGAGGATACTCGCCGTTCACTGTAAACACTACTTTACTTTCCCAGTCGACCATCAGCACTAGTTATGAAAGGTAGATTCATACACGCACTTCCTCAGTGATCCCATAGGTGCTGGCGACGTGCAGTCGGGAGGCGGACGAAGTCGTTGTGATGCGTGTCCACATACGTTTCCTCCTTAAGGTACTGTGCACCTCCTGCTTGCCAGTGTGCAAGTGCGAAGGGTCCCACTCAACGCGCTCACGCCTCTTGTTCCGCTCCGAATAGGTCTCATTCGGGAAAATAAAAATAGTTCGCCTAAACGACTTTTTCCGTCGGTTGCGTGACCGTTGGAGTTCTGGCAGGCCTGGATAGTGTTGCCGAGACTGACTAACGATCTCACCATTCATGGTATGGACCCGTCTTGACCGGCTCACTCTTGTGTTGACTCCCTCCTTTTTAGATTCTGGCCCTCCGCCATGTCTTCTCACTTTCCATAAACTTAGTGCCAACGCAGGCTTATCATACTATTCTGACAGGCACAGATTGTCAAGGTGTATGTCGGGGAACAAAGAAGATATGCTCAAGAAATCCAAAAAAGCGCCCAACACAAACACACGTATGGAAGTTGATGCCAAGGAGCCGGTCGGGGGTGATCCCAGACGGTGGATCAGGGGGTAGAGAGAGCTCACAATATCTCCAAAAAGGAAGCGGAAGTATCATGCACGAATACACGCGCGCAAGAGTCGACAAGAAGGTATCAGGGAACGTTGGGTGCACGACGGGTGATTTCAACGGAGCGATCGAGTGACTGTTGTCAAGTCGACATGATTCCGTCCTCTGCCACTGTACTGCGGCTGAACCCCTCCCCTTAGCGACCTCGCACATACAAACTCAACCGTTTCGTGACGGGCCCGGTTCAGAACCCTTTTCCTATCGGCAATGGTAGAAATGTCAGTAGGATGGTGTTGAATGCACCGTGTACACACCGGGTCCGCTCCCTGAGATGTTTTCCTGGCTCTGTTAACCCTTCGTTGCGCTTGGAAGATGATGTATTCCAGCATTTCTTTATCGGCGCGGCATGATGCTCGATGGATGTTGAGTCCTTTGGTGGTCTTGAACGATTTCTGACAACCCCAACAAGTAAGTTCCTCCATGAAGGGTGTCGAGAAACGTTGGAGCGATATTCGAGTTCATTTATACAACCCGTGAATCCTGGACCTAGGCAGTTAGCCGACTAGAATTGGAGGTCAGGGCTTGAATCAGGGATCAAGTACCTTGCAAGAAATGGCAACATGAGACGTATATAGGGTTCTCATGATAAGGAGTCAGGACTCGGAAATGGCTGATCACTTGACTCTTGCCGTCGTGATGGCATCCCGATCGCTTTTTCGGTTTGGGCGACGGCGAGCAAGGTGAACGACGCAGAATATCCGACGTCAGGAAGGCACTAGGAAAAGGAAGAAGGGGTCTAGAAGTGTGAGAAAAGGGACCACGGAGGATCAAATCACGCCTAAGCTTCTTCACCTTTTTCCATCTCTGTCATCCACTTCTTTCTCGGCTCCGCAACCAGCTTATCCATAACCAATGGCCCCGCATGCTTATGGATTATTCGCACACGCGGCAGCGCGAGTCAACTGCGAACAGAAAGGAATATAAGTCTCCGTGACGAACGTTGGCGGTTCGTCGCGACCGTTGGTGTACTGTAAGTTTGACGAGTAGTCCACGGAACGACATTTCCTCCAACAGTCAGGAAATTCCGTTGGAATATCGGCAGCTCCGCCGGGCCGATGCGCACCTCCGAACCTGCGTTATTGTTCACTTACGTTGTGAAACATTAGACCTTTTTCGCTGTGGACTCAAGGTACGCCGCCATAACCGACACACTGGCATCCGAAGGTCCGGTTGGATAAATGCGTTTTCCTTGGGCAGCACAGTCGATTTGGAGCGAAAGCGCGTCCAGATTCACATGCACGAAGGTGTAAACCTTTGAAGCTTCTGCGCCATTTTTCCTGGAAAGAGTTTTGCATTTGAGTTCCACGCCCCATGAAACTCAAATGTGACGCCGCGAATTGTGCTTCCATACGAGTTACGTAATCATGACTTTCATTCTTCTTCTCGTGCCATGGCAGGTTCTGGCTCACCCGCACTGGCAGAGCGTCGCATTGGCTCATTATTATAGAACCGTTTGGTTCGTGACTCTCAGCATTACATGGTAACAGCTGACCATGTTTGCTGCTTAGTTCAGCTTGACTTTCAAGATCAACTCGAGAAACTAGGCGCCGACCACGTAATTCTTATCTCAATTTTGGCAAGTATGCTTTACCACACGTAGAAGGTTCCGCTAAAGCGTGGACAACACTTTACAGCCACCAGGTTCGGGCCAGGATCCTGACTCTCGAACGATCTGAAGATCCGCTATCAATATTACGGTACTTTCGGAAGTTACCCCAGCCATACTTCTAAGCATAATATAAGGGTGAGATATCATCCAGTTCAGGTAGTGCTCCCACTTCGCACCCCCTTCCACTCCTTGTAAAATGATGGCTACTCAGACCATAGTTGAGCGTACCAAACACTCCTTTCAGGGTTCTCTCTACCTTTTGCCCTCCGACGATGAGGAGAGTCAAAGGTGCACGCCAGTCCCTCTCGCCGTCTGAACATTTGACTTACCTTTTTCAGACTCATGACACAACACCAACTGTATACACATCTGCTCTCAGGTCGCCTCATCTTCCCTTCCATCACTTTCAAGGACAAGGATGAGATCTTGGACGTTGGAACAGGCTCAGGTAATTTACACCTTTGCCTTCCATGTGTGTGTGTATCGCTGAAGGCGTTGTGTTACTTCAGGCGCATGGCTTTGCGACACGCGCAAGTACCTGCCTGATTCCGTCCAGCTGTATGGCGTCGACATCGAGTCCCGCCTCTTCCCCAGAGACGCCGCACTTCTCCCCAACGTCCATCTTTCCGTCTGTTCCTCCAACGACCTCCCCTCCTACTGGTCTTCCAAATTCGCCCTCGTCCACCAGCGCCTCATGATTTGCGCGTACTCGCGTACTCAATGGCTGCGCGCTATCGACGAATTTTACCGCGTGCTCGCGCCTGGGGGATCCGTTCAGCTCATCGAAACCGGCCCCGAGTGGGATTGTGGACCCAAGACGTCGAAGATGGTGTTGTTCCTCGACGATTTCTTCGAAAAAAGGGGCATGCTTTTGCGCTGCGGTGTATTTATCGCCGATATGCTCAAAGCGGCTGGGTTCGTCGATGTCAAACGTGAGCAGGTGACCATGAACCTTGGCAAGTGGGCCGGCGAGGAAGGTGTCTTGGGAAGCCAGATCACCATCGGCGGGTTGAGCGGCATGCGGGACCATGTGATGAAGGAAAACGGTTGTGGATGGTTCGCCTCTGCCAAGGAGTTTGACCAGTACATGGACTCCATGACGGAGGAGTGGGACAATTGGCCAGGAGCTCACACTTCGGTGAGAGTGTTCACCGCCCGAAAACCCTTGTGATTAAATCGACTATATATGTCGCACACACTCCTTTGTTTGTATTCATATTGATTTATTCGATATTATTGTCCAATGCGTTTTCGAGTCGTGCGAGATTAAACTCAGTGCTGGCATCCTGAGTGCGGAGAAGCAGTAATGAAAGGCTTCCTCCCAGCTGAGAGGGCCGTGTACCTGTGCAATACGTATTCCGAGTGATGCATCGCTGAAAGACTCAGCTTGTCTATTTCTGATGATTGGCCAGGGGCGCCTGGTATACAGCTAGTTGTGAGCCTTCCACACGATTTGCCTCGCCTCGGCAATCTCATAGACGGTCTGGTCACCAGACTAGCCTTCCACGGCACGGCGGGATGGAGAGCACATAGTACTTTCCAAGTTGGCAGGGGGTCCAAGTCATGATTTTTTCACACCCCGTCGCCATTCTGCGACGTTCGCAACGATTACCGTCTGTGAAGTTGTAAAGAGGCTATGGCTCAGGTATGTCGCCCATCGGACGGATTCCGTACAGCAAATCCACAGCGCCCCTAACTAGGCTGTGCAAGGTGGAGGGGCAGTACTTCCTATTTTAGCAAGTCAAATCGATTGGCTTTCAAAGGCTTTGTTCGATTGCCAACCTGCCAGCTCAATTGGCCTTCGATTCAGCCAATTCCCACAGAATTGGCTTGGTCCATGGTCCCCCTTGGTGAGTTGCACCGCCGCAGTGTGGCTACTGACCGCCACAATGACATAAATAGACCTGCAGTCTTAGGTTCGACGTTCTCGAGCACGTTCCTCCCGTTCTTATCACGCACGAGTCTCAACCTCTACTCTCGTAGGTGATGTTTGTCCCATTTATCACTCGCGCCTCAAAGCCAGCTCGCTTGGAGCGCCGAAAAGGGGGTGGCGGTGGCGGAAAGACGAGCAGTGGTCATGGTGGTAGCACTGGTGGAGGAAAACCCACTAGTAGTTCACCGTCGTCCCCAAAGACCAAGAGCGGGGGTGGCAGCAGCAGCACTCCGAGTGGCAGCAAAACGCACACTGTGCCGTTGACGTCCTCCACCGCGAATGGAAAGAGCTCTGCGGTGGCATATGGCTCCGGTGGTGGGCATCCGATCGTCATTCCCACTGGTCAGATGTTTGCGGGTAGGTCCGCGGGAGGCGGCATGAGAAGTCAGATTTATGGAACGAGGTGGGTTCATGTTCTCAACTCCATTTTATGAACGCATGTTGATCCTCACTGCCAGAACTTATGGAAGTGGGTATCCAGGCATGACGGGGCGCGGCGTCATAGGGCGTGGCTTTCCGTTTTGGTTTTGGCCAATTGTTTGGACTGGTAGTGATGTATATCCTGGCAGTTACCTGCAGGCTCCTGAGGTATGTCATGCTTAATTTCGCCGCATGTGATCCAGCTCACAATCTATGCACTCTAGTACGGAAATCCATACAACAGCAGTCGAGTGGGTGGCCCGATGGCTGAGGCGACGTTTGTCTCCAACAGTGCAAGTACGACCTTTCATGTTCTCTCCGATAACACCACCGTCTCCTCGCTCATCTCCTCAATCGACGCCAATTGTTCCTCCTCCCTTTCCCCCTCCAGTTCCACGACACCACATGCGTACAATGCTGCGGCTCCAGGGGCACCCCAGCCTGAACAAGCCATACAGTACTACCGTGCTTGCAGCATCGTTCTCACCCTTGACGGCTACAATAACTCTGCCACATTTAACAGCAATCCCGGCGTTGCGGACTCACCACTTCCCTCTGGCATCGACACGACCTTAATGAACTGCCTAAATCAGACGATCGCACTCTCCGCACCGCTTGTGAGCAGCGCCAGCATACGGTGGTCGGGCAGTCCGCTTGGTGTGTCATTCTTTGGAATGCTATGCTTGGCGTGGTGGATCTTTTTTCTTTGACGCCATTCTTCCTATCTTTATTTTGTGATATGTATTCTTTGCTTTAGAGGACGTTCCGATTCAATAATTTACGAGACGCATGTTCGCTTCACATATTGGTATCCGTTCTTGTCAGGTGGAAACTGTAGCTTTATCACATGGCTGGATAGTTGGGCAGTGGATGGGTAGTGGATGATCCACCGAGCTCCTCGTGCTTACCTTGGCGGCTGATTTCGCAACAACTCGTTCGTAAACATGTTCTGCAGTTGCGGATCACATCCGTGCGACTGCCATCCCATGTACTCTGCCCAGCTGCTATTTGGGAGTACAAAGAGTGACTCCAACGAATCTACACTCGCGCATCACCAAACGCTTCCGTTGCTATTTCTTCACTCTCCCCGTCCTGCCCATCAGGCGCGAACGCGACCATGTTTGGGAAAGCCTGATGGGTGGGCTCTGTCGTCAGTCCGAACGCCGTGTCGATGTGGCTGCCACATCTGCCTCGAAGATCACGCGCATACAACGCCCGCAAGCTGAGGATGAACCGAGGCGTGAGCGTGAACGGCGGGATCACTTGCACCGCCTCGACCACCAATTGGAACACGCCGCCCGGCGCGTTTTCTATGATGATCGTAGTCACCGCGTACAACAGGACGCTGCGTGCAAGACGCCGCTGTGAGCCGGTAGGACGGAGCGGAAATGGGACACGGTACATACGCGAGAAAGTATATCACGCCTTCCCTGGCAAGCACGATCATGTAGGTGCTGAGCTGGATACGGTTTGTGGCTCTGTACATTCGCCATGATTCCGAAATGAATTGGAAAGCGACGAGAAGACACATGACTGTGCCAAAGGCGACCTGCAAGGCTATCACAGTGTAGGGGTACAATGGGGAATAGTTTTTGGCCCCGCAAAGCGAATACCCAGAGACGTGGATGGTGAACGCTGGATGAGTGCGTGGGTGACAGGTCTCTGGTGACACATAACGCCATGTTTCCTACTTACCTGCGGGGATATTCACAGCGACGGTCCAAATGCAAGAAATCGCATAGGGAATCATTTCGATCGCGAATAATATGAGGAGGACGGCAAGGATAAACCTCGACCGACCATATAATACCCACACACGGAGTATTATTACCACTGTAACCACAATAGGATGCATCTCACTAGAGGTCAAGATGGAATCTTACAATCTGCGCCAATAAAGAAAACAAAGCCTGCCCATGTCCTGAACGTGGCGAGTACATTGCCTTGGAAGTCTCACCGAGCAGGAAGATGGGGTACGTGAATCGAATGCACTTACAACTACTCGGAGAGAATAGTGGAAGTGAATTGCGATTGATACGAGGAGATGAGATACAACACGTACGGCTGCCAATGCTTGAGACATCGTAAACCATCACAAGTGCGATAAATACCTGTGGTGAGAGAGATGTCCTCACTTTGATTGTGCGCGATCAGTTCAACAGACCCGGTTTCCGGGGATTGGACTCACAGATGGTATTGGCTCTACAGAACTGTTCAGAAGCTGGTTGATGTGTGCGGATACGAACTTACATGATGCAACTCGAGCCAACATAACGAACCTAGAGACGAAATCGATCATTGCACTGTTAGGAAATGATGGTGCACGTACAATAATATACAGTGTAGATACCCAAGTCCAAGGTTTGTTCTATTAATATGTCAGAGCAGAGATAAACGAAAATTTGGCCGCTGACCCATATATACTCTACCTGAGGAATCAGGATATCATTACAAGCGCTCTAGGGAACATGTTTCGACATCATACCTCGTTCGAAAAGGCGAGGACTGATTATGTTGAGATCCAGTTAGCAAAAACATGGTTAATGCGTACGGTGATCATATTCAATAGCGGTGATAATGACAACTGGAACGAATAAAGTCAACATGAATGATCGAAAGGCGGCGCAACAAACAAACATACAAGCGAGGTAGTTGTTCGACTGGACGGTTGACTCCAGGGCGGAAGCCATCAACGGGTCCGGCACATTTGATGGTCTGTCTAGAGAGTAGAAAGCATAAATATGCTGGGAACAGGAGACCAATATCTTGGCAGTCTGTCTGCAGCCTTGCGGTGTTCACACTCGCTTGTGGAGTCCATTCAATAGGGTTAGATTCGTGTGTACTTACACAGTACTGAGTCATACCAGGGACAACATGGCCTGAGGGTGCGAATACCTGCGGCCTTACGACAATCTCAGAGCAAGTCAATTCTTCAATCACCCAAATCTCGATCAGACTGGTGGCAAAAATGAGGGGAATCGAAAACCTTTTGATTTCCCCTATTTTTGCCGCCTCAGTGAACAGGTATGTAAGGCCCAGGTGTCTGAGACAGACCAGCCTGTCATCGATTGACACAAGTGGGCTAATTCAAGCATACATAGAGTCAACCACCTGGTTGAGAAACAGCTCTCAGGGACGCGAATTGAAGGATTCGCCTCGGACCTGCGATATGACAGTGGAAGCGTTTCGCAGAGATTTGTTGAAATAACATGGTATGCCAACACTTGCTGTATGTATTGGTATCTGGCAGCTGCCAGTGCTAGGTCAGCCTAACAGCAAGTCGATGATGGTGATGCCTCTGATATACATACCTCGAGGTTTGATGGACAGACTTCAGGCAATTGAGGAACGTATGTTTCGGTTACGAGTGGACTTAGAACGGGCAGACGAGAGCATAATGGCCCTACTATCTTCGAACTCAGACCGGCTGAACCGACACGTGACGCGTGAAATTAGGATGGATTTCGTAGTTACACTACACTTTTGTACCCTAATCGGCTGTAATTCTAGCTCCGCCTCTTGGTAATCATCCGGCATCATGTGCCGAACTCAGCTTTGCCTTCTCATGGATCCATCTCCTACTAGTAGTGTCGCGTTGCCCTACGATATCCATACGTTCACCTTTGAACGCGTTCTCGACGAAAGTAGGTTTGTCCTCTTCGCCCGGTCAACCCTCCACACCATGTCCTGGCAGATCCCAACTTTCACTATCTCATCGTGCTGGGGACGTTCCCTGCCCCCACTCCCAATGTCGCTCGCCTGCCCGCTATACTCCGCATCGAGCGAATCGCGTTCTCGGCCACGTTCACCGATCACCTGTCTCAAGGACTTAAAGGCGTCGTCGCGTCTACGAAGCACGTCGGGCGAACGGACATCGTACGTCGATCTGTCTCTCCATGCCCATCCCACCACATAATTCCGGTATAGTATGCGTGGTTTCAGGGTTGGCTGGTGCACAAGGAAGACGTGCCAGACGTCCAGATCAGGGTGATCTTTCCGGCGACGGAGGTGCACATCCGCAAGGTACTTGGGTGACATGGCGACCGGTCTTGGGCTGAGCCGCGTTGTGCAGTATACGCGGCAGGAACGGATCATGGTCAGAGAGACGCCAGGCCTGTATCACGCGATCGTAAAGCCGTATATCGAGGCATTTCCCGCGTCGCGCACCCAATGGTCCGTCCATCTATCCATCCAGAGCGTGGCTGATGATAATTAGGGTGAGAGACATCCTCGAGGGCAAAGCAGAGGCGGACGCCGTCC
>JBBPUG010000921.1:0-13852 GCA_038094535.1 Tubosaeta aff. alveolata | reverse complement strand
AGCACACCCTTTTTCCATCTCGAGTATAGACTCTGCGTTGTTCCGACCTGACACCAAAGACTCGGCCAAAAATGGGAAAGCCGAAGAACCCGCACATTGGAAGGAACTGGTTTTCCTTATCAACGTCAGAGGCGGGTTCACGAAGCGCCTGAGAGATGTTGCGGAGCAAAATCAGACCGTCAAACTGTTCATTGATGGTCCGTACGGGTCGGCGCCTGACATGGCAGCCTATGACACGTCCATCTTCATTGCTGGTGAGTCGCTGCTGTAGGCCGCATTGAATGAACGAGGGTTGATGAGGATTTGCAGGAGGTTCCGGTGTAACGTTCACACTGCCGGTTTTCCTCAACATCATTGAGTGAGTCATTTGAGCACATGCATGTGGTGCAGGTATGAATCATGTGTTATAGAGCGGCTCAGAAGAACCCGATTCGCTGTCGTAGGGTGGTGTTTATATGGGTGGTACGCGACGCCAGTGAGTGACACGGACAGCATGGGGGTTCGATGGCATATTCTGACAATATGCACAAACGCAGGTCATGTCCAGTGGATCTCGGACATCCTTTTCCGAGCAAACGCTCTTACGCCGGCGTGGCTGCCCGTGTCGATCAGGATCTTTGCCACAAGGGGCGGGACGCCGTTTACCGAGTCTCAGTTGGATGATCCGGAACAATCGCCTGATAAAGAAGAGTCGGATGAATGGATCGTGCCGCCGTCAGTCCGTGTGGAGACTGGGAGGCCGGACTTGAAGTCGATATTGCGGGGAGAAGTGGAGACGGCAACTGGAAGCATGTCTGTCACTGGTGCGACATCTTTTATCCTCAGCTTGGATACTGGCTCATGAATTGCTACGTGACTAGTCTGCGGTTCACAGAGCCTCACAAGGTCGGTGCGTCGCGCGTTGAGGTTCCCAGTCTCTGGGCCGAGTAGCGTGTTGAGCGGGGGACCTAGCGTGACATTGCATGTCGAGTCGTTTGGGTACGCTTAGAGATCGCCGCACGGTGGCTGGCATTCGCTCATGTGGCTGGGCCATAGAAATTCAGTTTTACTACTTCACAGATTGTACCAGAATTGTATTGATAAAGCATTGTGTAGGTAACGTGTCGCGCGCGGTGGATCCCAATCACATTTGTCACGTATCTCCGGTGTCATGGTCTGGGCTAGCAAGCAGTTCCTTTGAAATCATACCTGGTAAGCGGACTAAGAGTGGAGATCATTATTGGTACAAGAATTTGCCGAGCTTCACAGCCACGTTCTCCTTGCGCAGCGACGGACAAACAATGATTGACGCCACACAGGGATCATAGCAACGACTTGCACAGCACTGGGTCATCGTACGTTAATGCCACGGGTCGCAGCAGAGCACCTGCAACACTTTCACTGACCTCTGCCTGTAAAGGATGATACCCACCTTCCACCACCGCCCGTGGATCATGTCGGAGAGGTATGATGATGTCATTATCAATGGTCTTCGCGCTCGTGCTCGCGTCTGATTCCGCCGCGCCGCCCAATCCGCCAGATATGAAGGCCGTGCCAGCGTCGTAGCCGCGGCCGACGAGACCCTGATACACCGGTGGTTATTAGCCCTCCTCTGGCAACCTTGGACAGCCGCGAACCACATGCGTCTTGATCATCCGGGATCACATTTGTGGCCCAACATTATCCGGAATATATTGCCGGCTGGCGTGCTCATCCCCGCATCCTGCCAGGTATCCAAAGCCTGACTGTAGCTGCGAACCAACTTGGGCAGGCGCGTTGAATATCACACGACGAATCTTCGACACCCGACCCAAAAAGTTGCGACCCACCACGTTGTGATAGGAAAGTATAACAACAGGGTTGGCCGCCTCTGTGCTGCGCTTCTCCTCAAACACAGTGTTCAATATTCCGCCCTCTTATTTGGACACCGGTCTGACGTGAGGTGGTGGAACATGCATATGTGCACGTGGCAGAGTCTCAAGTGTGCGTGTCTTGATGTGTATGTTTTTTTATCTCCCTTGCATATAGTACCCACTGGTATGTTCTGAAAAAATTATATAGAATGCTTTGTCCCCGTGTCAAGCAAGGTTTGCGCCGACAGGCGGGCGAGTAACGTTATCCTCTCCAACTGGCACTTTGATCCAACTATATTTGGTAGTGAGTTCGAGTGGAGTGTTTTTTCCCACCGGTGAGCGCAAGCCAAGGCCAAGCCAGACAAGGTTGCATCAAAGATCACACAGCGCCCGGGTATATGAGGGCATACGACAACCTCATGTCCAGTGAGCGTGCCTGAAAGGCAGCACTGTCAGGTTGTTGAGCCTAGAGACGGGCATCGCAAAGCTGTTTGAAGATTGATCCAGAAGATCGTGCGAAAAAAAGGATTTACCTCCTCAACTCAACGCTTGGACTGCCCATGCGACGACCTGTACTGTACTAACTGATCAACGAACTTACGCTGCCGTTACAGTACTGCGCAAGGGATATTCCGAAGACGGATACGCGCTGAATGCCGACAATGCCTCCCCACAGCCAGCTTTGCCGCGTTGACAGCAACGAGCTTGGTATGAAACTGCGGACTGATAATTAAATCACTCGGAAGGAAAATCGACTCGACTTGCATGCCATATATTTGCCTGCTTTGCACGGCGTATCTCCTCTTCAAACCATCATGCCCTCCCCCTCCCCCTCAGGTTCCTCCCCCTCCTCCAACGCCGGCGGCGGCGCAGGAGCCGGCGCACTGGGAGCTAGCGCCACAAATCCAAATCTGTATCCCGAAGATGCCTGGATCACCATGTCTGTTGTATTGATCGTAATTGGTTTGTTCCAGTGGGGTTCGGTCCTGCATTCGAAAGTGGTCAAGCAGCCTCGACACAGACATCATGTAGATGCAGAATCGGTGTACACATCCCCTTACCAACGCACCGGATGGTCGCTCGCGCGTCTCCCACTCGCGGCGGCCAATGTCTTTCGTGTCGTCGCCTTCCGCTGGACAATCGAGGTCGGCACGTACGATCTAACGGTGGCAGATATCGTCCTCACGCTCGCATATATTGCCTTTCTCCTCTTCTGGACCTTTATCAGTATGTCTGTGGCTAGATTCCCCGTTATGGTAGTGCTCAAATCTGGTACCCAGACGAACAGCTTGGGGTGACAGCACAAAAGGTTTCAAATTGGAGTGGCCAAGCTGCCCTCACTGCGGCAAGCCAGTTCCCACTTGTCACGGCCCTTGGCACCAAGAACAATATCGTATCTCGTAAGTTGTCCCTAGTAACCTTACGTTGCGTTCAGCGTTTACCCGTCCTATGCAGTAATCACCGGCATTGGCCATGAAAAGGTTTGCTTTCCGGACACTGCTTTCCTGAGTATATGCTAAATCCTAGACCAGCTCAACTTCTTCCATCGTGTCACAGCACGGTCGTGTTTTGGATTGTTAGTTATTCATGCCGGTGGAGAAATCTACAGTCTAGTTGGGACCCAAACGTATGTTAATGTGATTTTGTCAGGAACGTGTCTTTGATCATCCCCAAATCAGCTTCTACTCCTCTATAACGCAATCTTGGCTTCGTTTGGGTATAACGGCGTTGACGTCGTTCACCATTCTATTAATCATATCGCTGCGTCCGATTCGTTCAAAGGCTTACGAGCTCTTCTTTTATACGCATTTCATCCTGGTATTGTGAGCGAATTTTTTCACTAAGCGTTTGACTCGGCTCAGGGCGATTAGTATCTTCTTGATGGCGGCGTACTACCATACCAGCGAACCAGGGTGGGTGCCTTTTCTTCATCCAGGAGGCAGATGCTGACAGGCGCGAATCTAGTTTCTCATACTGGATCTGGCCATCCTTCATTTTCTGGGCCCTCGATCGTTTCTTGCGGATCGTCCGGGTCGTCGCTTGCAATCACCTCTACTTTGGCTTTAGTCGACGCGCGAGGCTGCAAGATGCGACCACAGAATTGATCTCGGACAACCTCGTCCGGGTGAGAGTACGTCGCCCATTGCACGTTCAATGGTGGCCTGGGCAGACTGCATACCTCATCATGCCATCTGTCTCGAGGTTCCCGCTCGAAGCACACCCCTTCTCCATCTCGAGCATAGACTCTGCGTTGTTCCGACCTGACACCAGAGATTCGGCCCAAACTGGGGAAGCGGAAGCAATCGAAGAATCTGCGCAGTGGAAGGAGCTGGCGTTCCTCATCCATGTCAGAGGTGGGTTGACCAGGCGCTTGAAGGACTTTGCGAAGCAACATCAGACCGTCAAAGTGTTCATTGATGGTCCGTACGGATATTCGCCTGACATGGCGGCGTATGACACGTCCATCCTTGTCGCTGGTGCGTCGCCGTTTTGGGCCGGGTTGAATGGCAGGAACTTGACATGTATGCGCAGGAGGGTCCGGTGTGACATACACGCTGCCAGTTTTCCTCAACATTATCGAGTGCGTCATTTGCGCACATGCATGTGGTGCAGATATGAATTGTGTGTTACAGTGCCGCTCGGAAGAACCCGATTCGCTGTCGGAGGGTGGTATTCATATGGGCGATACGCGACGCCAGTGAGTGTCACGGGCGGCATGGGAGTTCGTTGGCACGTTCTGACACGCGCCTCAAATACAGATCTGATCCAGTGGATCTCGAACACCCTTTACCGAGTAAACGCTCTTACGCCAACGTGGTTGACTGTGTCGATCAGGATTTTTATCACGAGGGGCGGGTCGCCCTTTAGCGGGTCTCGAATGGATCAGTCATCAGATAAGGAAAGGCTGGACGAACGGATCGTGCCGCCGTCAGCCCGCGTGGAGACTGGGAGGCCGGATTTAAAGTCGATATTGCGGGACGAAGTGGAGATGGCGTCGGGAAGAATGTGTATCACGGGTGCGACTGTTTTAGCTTGTTATTTTTGGATGCTGACTTGACACGTGGCTAGTTTGTGGTCCGCAGAGCCTCACGAGGTCGGTGCGACGTGCGTCGAGGTTTCCGGTCTCTGGGCCGAGTAGCGTGTTGAGCGGGGGACCCAGCGTGACGTTGCATGTCGAGTCGTTTGGATACGCTTAGAGATGGCCATGCGATGGCCAGTATTTTTTATTTTATTATTTTGTTGATTGTATCAGTTGTATGAGGCGTCGTGTACAAGATCCATGGACTCAGCGGGCTAGCAGGAAGTTCAAGGACATGTATATAACTTTGCGAAAATACATTTTCCTTATCAAAGGACTTAAAATACAGTGTTGGTACAACAAGAAGCGTCATAGTGTTACAGGATGGTAGTGTACAATACTTGGACTTTCAAATTTCAATAATACAAGGGTCGACTGCACAAGAAAAAGGACCGGCGGTGTGTTGAAACCACTGTGCATCTCACATGATTGCATCACGGAACATCGGTAAAATAACAGTATTCAAACTCGTCCTCCTCCTCCGAATCCGTCGGCAGCTCAGGCTCTGAATCATACACCTCGACTTCCTCCTCTTCCACACCACCGCCGGCGCCTCTGCACCTGTGTTCATCACCGCAGTCTCGATGACACACGTGGTTCGCGGCCCACGCACGTTCCTGCCTCCTAGCGAGCGCAAAGTGGCGCATGAGCCGTTCCACTTCCTTCCACCGCTTCATATACTTGTCCTTCCCACTCCGCCCACTCAGCAAGGGCGTATTCCACGACACGATCTGTTCCACGTTGGGCGCGACGGCGGACAAAAAGGACGCCACCATCGCAGGCCGCGTGATCTTCGAGTCGGCGAGCCAGAGCGACTCGAGGGACGTGTTCCGCACCCCGGCGCCGGGGAGCTGTGTGGATGTGGCGCTCGGCAAGACCGTGGCGTCGACGACGATGCCGAGAAGGACGAGGTGGGGACAGTGCTGCAGGAGCGGGACGAGCCCCGGGAGGGTCACTTTAGATGGGATCTCCCACCCGCACTCTCGGATGGAGAGATCGAGCGTCTCGAGGCGTGGCCAGGCTAGAGCGATCTCCTCCATCGCCACGTTGTCGAGGGCGTAGGTGCATAGGGTTTCGAGTTTGAGCGAGGTGAGATGGGTGAGCTGGAACAGCGGGCGGAGCATGGTGATATCAATGATGTGTTTGTCGTCATAGTCCCGCCAGACCTGCATCTCGGAGATGTCGATAACGGAAAGATGGCGGTAGGATGGGTTGGAGGCCCATTCTGTAAAAATGGCATAGTAATCAGCGGCGCAAGTTTCGTCGTCGACGTTGAGATTGATTGTATCAACAGACGTAGACTGAATAAATTTTAGAAATCGGAGAGCACGAGACATGTTTGGCGCGGAGAGTAAAACTTCTTGAAGAGCAGGGAATCTGATAGGACCAAAGGCAGACTCGAGATGATCCAGAGTGATCAAACGTAAATCCATGCGAAGGATCCTGAGGTTAGACAACCTAGAAAGATACAGAACGCCATCATCTGGCAGCTCTGCGCAACGCAAGGCTTGGAGATCCTTCAGCTGACACAGGACCTTTGAAAACGTCTCGAGAGCTTGATCGTCCTTTTGGAATACGAAATTTCGGAAAGCCATGATCTGTTTGATGCGCGGACACTGGAAAGGTAGCATGGGCAAAATAGTAAAAGTAAGTGGGTTCGAAGTCAAATTATCGATATCCACATGAACGACCGTAGGTTGCAAAAGATGTTTCAGAAAGGCGATAGCCTCCGGTCGGCATTCCCCACACCGGAAGTGCACCAGCCGTGGAAAAATGACGTCGGAGGAGGGCGGGTTCGCCAGCGCCACATAAACGGTCACGTCCGTGGTGAGCTGGCATTGACGATCAAATTCTAAACTTCGCACTCGACGTGTATACCGCAGGAAAACGTCCCAGTCAGACTGCTGCATATCACGTTTAAAAGACTGGGGAGTGCCTTCAAATTTCAGATCGCGCTTATCGGCATATCTTGAGTAGGAAACGAAGGACATACCAACTGCTTCCCGTTGACCACCCATAGATCACCCGGCATACACTTGATGAGCCATAGCAGGTCACTAATCTCGTAATACAGCACATTGAGAGCAGGCTCGAGGAAGAAGCGACAGGTCCTTGCGAGCCGCGCAAGGGTGCGACGGTCACGAAACTCTCGTGACCTTGGTTCGGGTTTCAATATTATAAATGCGTGTTGGAAGATAATCGTTAAGATTTCGTCGATCGTGAGGCATCTATGCATGAGTCGAGAAAAAAAGAAAACCGCCACCACTGCCACAAGAGGAACGACCTGTTGTCAGCGTATGGTAGCCTGAAACGGACAAGCGAACAAGGTACTCACATCCTACACACGGCAAATGGAAACCAAGCGCCAAATGTTTGGGAGCGACGTCCTTTTATAATGGGCCCGCCTTTTCGAGCGGAGCAGAAAGTGAAATTGAATATATTACCCAGCTGTTGCCAGCACGCAGGGCAAAAGTTATTACGGGGCGAAAGTCCTCACCCGCCGGCTGTGTCAGGCTAATAATGATGCGGCTGGCTTTTGATGTTCGGAGCCTACAGTCAATGGCTGGTGCCTGATGGCTGGCAGCCAGGCGGCGGCTGCCATTCGGTGGCAACTTGGACAAGACACCATTGAGCAGGTACTCACCCAGAGCTCGCCTGGCCTGCAACATGGCCAGAATGATGGATTGACATGGCAGAACGTGTGTGCAGCACTGCTTCTTGTCACCCTCGACACCGCTCTAATGAATGACTCTTGTGGCTATTAGAGTCGCAGTCAACACCGCTAATCTGGCTACTGAATTCAGCAGTCTTGGATCACAAGCTATGGGGGTCTCATACGCTGTCTGGCCAACCAAATACTGGGCATGTCGCCGTCTGGGCGTCATTGTTCGGCCTATGATGGCGTGGGTGCACTCCCACTGCGCCTTTTCCGCGAAGCCCGAAGGCGGTTCTTCTAAAGCAGGGTTTCATTTTTCCGCCTCGGATCTCGCAGAGGCAGCTTACGCCGGCCATGAAAACACGGAGCCCCCCCAACATCGCCAATCGTCCGCTCTAGAGCAAGAGCGGAGATGAAGGTGAGGGATGCTTATGCACAGTTATTCACGAACAGAGCTCTTAGGATGCCCCATAATATCCTGGAAACGCGCCCTCCAGCCTGGCTATAGCCATGTGGAATCGCGTCATTATGGCGCACTTCGATGGACAGGCGATGAAGTCCATACATGCGGCGTTTGGTAAGCTCATTGTTTCCAACCCGTCTAAGAAATGCAATATCACCAACTATACTCTCACAACAGCCAACGAACCTGGCTTGACGGCAACCACGTTTGTCAGCAGGGCGGAGAAAGTGCGGATATCTACTTGGCCTAGGGGCACTTGCACATTTTTCGAAAGCGCAGTCCTGCAATCGTCGTCCCTTAAAAATAACCAAATTTATGGACTGGTTCATTTTACACGTCTCCCATCCCACGAGGATTTAGCTTTGACATGCGTGTTCGGAGTCAACGAAAATGACGTGGAAAGCTCCTGCTCACGCATTGAAATGACGGGGTGGACGTTACAAGGGATCCAAATGTGATGGGACTGGAAGTAAATCATTGAAATCGATGAATGAGTGTACGTCGAGTTTGAGGAAAGGTTCACTTATCAAAAAGTGCAGTGATGTTGCGGAGGCAGAATACTTTTACTCCCAAAGTTACGGTTGGCTAGAAATTTGCTTGTTTCTTGGAACTTTTGGCTATTCGCACTTCGGGTCTACCATCTAGGTGAGTGTCCCATCCAACCTGTCATATTCCACCCGTATCGTTTACGTCCATGTACGACATCCCTTTGGCGGGATTCTTTCGCAGTGCTCTTGCTATGTATCACATCCAGATTGACCGCTGTGATAGAATGAAGAATGTATGGCTCGTAGGTATAATGAGGGTATCACTTAGTACACGACTTCCGCGACAAACATTACGTGCTACAGGCACTTTTGGATTTCAGTGAGTTTATCGGATATTATCGTTCATGGCCTCAGTTGGTCGCGGAGTATGCAATAGATGAGCTTCGGACCATGCCAACTACGTCCAAGGCGTGGTTCATCATACGTTCAGTTGACCCTTCCTGAAGAGCTCGAAGCCTTGTCCATCCGGGGGCGTTGACGGAAGCGATCACAGACCTTTCCAAATCATCTGTGCTTCGTGTGCGGTTGGACGATCCTTCGGGTCAGGCTTGGTCATGAGTCGAGCGAGGTTCCTCAACGCTTCCCATCAAACTCCTACGGGAACATGTGAGGTTCAGAATTGAACAAACGTGAAGACCGAACGTCTACAATTTTTTTAGACCTCGCCGAGGTAGTACACGCCCAGTTTCAACGGGTCATAGGGCAAACCAGGGTCCTATTCAGAAGCCTCTATTCAGTCCTTCTGACCGGTGATAAGTCGTTCATATTATCTTGGGGCAAATTCTGTGGATAAACCAACATCGACAAAATAGTATTTGATCTCGACTTCGGAGCGATTGTGACTGAGGAAAAGAGTCCCCCCATCGGGCTTGTTAGGGATTCATCAAATGCCAACCGTCTTTGTGAAGTCCCGAAGGATCCATCATGTCATTCTCAGCTTCACAATCACTGCACACTTCCGTGTCAGTACTAGGTCGCGAACACTCGATCCACCAACCGATTGTACATGTATACGGTAGCCTGGACGCGGGTTTCAGAACGAATGCTCGTGGAAAGGCAAACAGTGCGAAGAACTGGCACGACTGTATATTGATACTTCGGATCCTAGTCATTAGAGGAGATATCAAGTATGGGCACAGTGGTTGTCTTCGTTTTCGCGACTCTCCGGAGAGCCGAAGCGCGAGGCAATCCCAGCCTCATAAGGGTGGGTGATGGCATCGACTCTTTGAATGAAAACATCTTTTCTATGTTTGCTTTTCAATACTGGCATCCAGGAAAGAATCTTTCTGGAGCGCATACAATTGGCCTACAATCTCCCGAAGACAGAAAGGAGAAATGACGCACCCATTGCGTTATCCCATCATCCTAAAATCTAATAATCGGATTGGTTTCGAATCTCCAAGAAACTTTCTACTCGGGAAGATAACGAGGTCGGACGGAGGATGTATCCTTTGTTCTTGAAAAAATAGTACCGAAAACTTCTCCCTTGCAGGCATGAAAGTCTCAAGCACCAGGAGACCAGGATGATACAAGTAAATGACGACTGTTGGATAACATCTCACCAACACAAACAAACAGGAACTTGACCACATGTTCACAACATTTACTCCTATAGAAGGCTTGTCCGTTGAGATGTCCTCGTTCTCAATCAAGCCTACCCATGAACTACGTTTTGTGGTCTCTTTTTGCCAAGATCTTCGGATTCATGACCTGTGGCATCTCACTTCTTGGTTTTATAGTTGCGGCATGTCGACTGCACCTTTTCTGCAGGATTCTGGCAATGTGGCACCCTCGACTGGGAACAGTTTCATGGACACCTGAAGACATTCGTCGTTGCGAGGGAGGACTGGTTAATTCAAGTTTTCCCATGGGACCTCTGGCGCACCGTGTCCAAAATCTTCCAGCCAAGGCGATTGTCTTCTTCTTTCGACTGGTGAGCCCAAACACAGTCATCGTGATTTTTATTCAGGAACGAAACCAGTTAGTAGCCCTACTGTATCCGTGTTGGCCTGGCACCAACTCTCACACGTCATCGCAGCTCTACATCATATTTGCATTCAATCCTTTTCTACAAATGGAGATCCGACTGACTTTCTACCTGCATAGGTTGGTACCCGTGTCTGATCGCATGTGAATCGAGTGGAGAAAGAGCTGGATGGGTCCAGCAAATGGGCCTTGCAGTTGAGGGCTCTTTGATGGTAATATGGCATGGTCTGCGGTGAACAAGACTTGAATAGGCACGCTAAAATGGAATTTTTTGATGACAAAAAAGTGGCTTAATACATGGCTGGCGATGTCTAGACAGAGTGACCACGCTACCAAACACTATAGATTTGACAGAATGACATGTGGCTACATAGGATACAGCACGAAACTGCAACCCAAGTGTTTGCTGGTACATGACCCATGTAGAAATGGAAAGGAAAAAAAGCCACAATATAGCACTACATAACAGGGGGTTAGGCTACAAAACTTCTATGTCTATCCATGCTATATAGCTCTACCAAGTCTGTGCACCATAGTTGTGTCCTCCGGGTGTACTATCGCTGCCGCTATAACCATCGCTATGCCACTGGCGGTTCCACTGCCAGGGCTGATGCGACACGGTCTCCTAAAAGTTAATGGCAAGAACAATCAGTATTATCAAATTAACATTCTGATCGACGCACTGTACCCGACGCTGGGCTGTGATCTGGCGTGCATCCTGTACTGAGCCTTTTTGTCACAATTCATATATTGTCACTTACCACCACCGACTCCCTGCCAGGGGCGTTCCGCCACCTCATCCTACAAATTAATAGCACAAACATTCAGTATTATCAAAATAACATTTTGATCAACGCACTGTCGACAATTGTCAGTTGCGTTGGCAATTTATGGTTTTGACACTTACCAAAATTAACATTGCCCATCCTAGCAATAGCTGCATCAATATCAGGGTCATTTGTATAGCCCCTATCACGAGTAGTGCCCTCTCCATAGTGAACGTACTGCGAGTTATTCAACAGTAAAAAATCGGTGTCACCAAAACAACCTCGGACTCACTGTCAGTGACAGTCAGTTGTATGAACAGGACCCGCATTCATTTCATACGCACCGTGAAGGTTAGGATTGAGTTCGCTTACTGGACCACTTGTCAGTGATGGTGAGTGGTAGCGAGGGGGGGGGACATATGAATATTGTGGGGACTAAGGATAAAGCAATCTGGGTCATCAAAGAAACAGCCGAATGAACTCACTGGTACTACATGGTTGTCAATTGCATAGAAATTTTTGTTGGTGAACTTATCACTTACAACGCACAGCAGGTGCAGGACTGGCACGACCAGTATGAGCGAGCTGTCTGTCCATCTCACTTTGATGCCAACTACTAGAACTGGAGGAGTGGTGGCCACCTGGTGTCCTAGAAGAAGCAGTGGAAGAAGCAATTGAGTAGAATTAGATACAAAATACCCTCACTTGCAGCAATTCCCCTGTTTGCTATGTCCCACGATCTTCTCGTCGGCTGCAGGGCTATCCACAAGGTAATCATCAACTGTCGTACCTGAGGTCAAATGGCTCTCACATATTATTGACCTCATTCTGCAATGGCTTTACTGTGTCCGGTTGCCTGATACGTGTGATGGTCACTCATTATCAGAAAGTAGTCTCTGACACATACTCCGCGCGGGGAGAGATATCCATCCGGGCGGGTGTGGGTGCGGATGCGACGAAGGAGACAAGATTCGAGACTATGAATACAAAGAAAACGGAATAGAAATGCATCGCGGAGAGTGGTAAATGAACCAGAGCGTGGTCGGCCGTCAACGGCTGATGAGTCGGAGAATAGAAAGGGGCTGACAAAAAGCAAGGTGAGCGAGTTGATACAAAATGAGTGCGTGCACTTACTAGCCAGTACCTGTGGGTCAGAGATGAGGAAGCCAGGACTTTATACCATATGAAATGCTAGGCACACTGCACTTGGCAGCACGGCTGTAAAGCCGCTTCAGGTTTTCAGTGCTCTGGAAACATGACCAGAAACATGTTGAACATGCAGCATAGCAGATTGGGGTATCTTCTCTCGCCAGACATTGTTTCACTTTGTCAGCGTTTGACCGCAAAATTCCTTTCCGACCCAATCAGTGAAGGTCGCACCGGGAAACCTGATACGACAGTATGTCTGGGGTACTTAGGTGAGACCACACTGCCTTCGCTAGAGGTATCATTGTGTTTCAAGTAAAACACGATGAAAACCTACCATCATGTCTAGTAGATTATGTACGCTTCAGTAGTATGCAACATACTTCAAATGCGGAGCCCATGTAGTCACATTTTCCATCAGACATGGCTGGCCCTCCCTGACAATTTCACGATTGAGATGGCCAGCCCGCTGCGGGCCCGCCAATCAATTATGGCAGGGATTCTTACATACGTGTGGGCCCACCTGTGATATATGCGGAATCTGATGGGTAGGCCCTCTGAACTCTCACAGATTGGAGCGGCGGGCTCATGAGGCATGCGGAGGTTGCGGGTGTGGGGGTAGGGGGACTGCCCACCTGCGGGCCCGCAGTGGGTGAAATGGGAGGGCCGTGACAGGCATGTCCTGGAATCGATGAGGCCCGCAAAAGGCATAGTTACTCATACGAGGGGGCCAGCGAAAGCAAGGTAGATCTAGGCGGCGGGCCTGCGTAAATATATAAATTGGTGCAGGTATTGGGGAGCTGTTGACCTGCGGGCCCACAGCGAATGAAAGGGGAGGTCTTGATAATCAAGTCTCAGTATCGAGGAGGCCCGCGGAAGGTGTAGTTAATCACACGAGGGGGCCTGCGGAGGTATAGTAGATCTAAGCGGAGGGCCTGCGGGGAACTTTAAAACTATTGGGGAGCAGACGGGGGGGCCTGTAGACGGGTGTAGGCGTTGGAGAACTGTCGACCTGCGGGCCCGCAGCAAATGACAGGGGAGGTCCTGATAATCACGTCGCAGCATCGAGGAGGCCCGCGGAAGGTGTAGTAAATCACACGAGGGGGCCTGCGGAGGTATGGTAGATCTAAGCGGAGGGCCTGAGGGAATACTGCGGCAGGCTTGCGGAGAATGGGTTGTAGAAGAGGGGGAATCGGGTGGGCCCATGGGGTACCGTAGGGTGCATTATACATGACATGAACAGGCCCGTGCAAGTAAGAAAATAGGCAGGGCAGAGACGGACGGGCCCTCAAAGGTTGCGGAGATGTACGTCTTATTTGAAAGGGGAGGGCCCGCCCTCACCTATGATAAAAATGTCGAATAGACGAGTGGGCCC